>JARSSU010038901.1:0-53852 GCA_029619165.1 Eurosta solidaginis
CTTTTTAAATGCAGCTGCAATTTATTTTTAGTTAAGCGTGAACCTTCATAGCTCTATCAACAGCAAATCAATTGCGTAATTTGTAATTTTTGATAATGGGAACTCCATCATTTCTTTTTTATTTAATTTCAGTCCTTTAGGCGAACCCGAAAGACGTTGCTTTGTCCGAGCATTGGTTTATCTGCATGTCTTAAGAGATTTTGTAATCTCACCTCTCATTAATCTCACCGCAACCTCGCTCTCTTCTCGCCGCTTCCTTTTTTTCTTAATGTTTCCTTGTCATCGCCCCCCATTCACCTCTCCCTCTCTCTGTGTTTCGTTCTCCCTCTTTCTTCGCTTCTTTTCTGTCTCCATCTCTCTCCAGCAAATCCTCTTTCTTCCTCCCTAACTCTCTCTACCACTCTATCTTCGTCATATTCTCTGCTTTTTTTCTTCTGTTGCTGTCGTTCCCGTCCCTCATTCTTCCTTTCTCTCATTCCTTGTGAAATATTAATGTAATTGAATTTCGAAAAATTATAGCATATAAATCTTTACCCATAGATCTAGTCCACTACCCTACTAAACAGTGTCCTTAGTGCTTCAGAATCTATATAAGAAGCTAGTAATATAGGCAGTCGCATCGTAAATATAATTTTTTGGAATTGATCTGTCCACGGCCCACTTCTCGAGTCACTAAGAAGTCATCGTAAAAATTATCATAAAATGTCTTGGAGCAATCAACCGTCCATGTTTCACAAAGATTTACGAAAATGTATTAATTTTGTTTAAAATTTGCTAGTGAATGCTGGCCTTTTTCACCATTTGATAAACTTTGCTATTTATGAATGCGATAAGGTGAAATTCTCCCATTGAGCGCGTGTCTGAATGTTTGGTTCATAGCGAACAAGCGCACAAACTGCTCTTTTAATATCACTTTTGTTTAAAAAATTTTGATTATATTAGAAAAGATATGAAGCATTCTTTCGCAATGATATGTATTCCCTTTTAAATATTCTCATCTACGATCGTTTCAAAAATTGTACATGTACTATATAAAAGTAGGCATAGTTCTAAACCGACTTACTCTTTTTACTTTTCTTAGAACAAGGATAGTCCGCTAGCCGAACTTTGTGGTGAAAATTCAAGTAGTCTCGGGTGATAGTCTTTCTGTGTGATAGTGCTCCTACTTGTGATAGCTCAGTAACAATTCGTAATTTTAGCAGTCTCCCAAAACGTTTCCCGGCTGTATCGAGCATATGTAATGACCGCTGTGATGATGGCAACATAGAGGGTATCCTTTGCATTTGCCAATTAAAACTAACTGCTGCTTTTCCTTGTGTCAGGATATAATCCGTTCCCTAGTCGCAGAGTTTTTACTACAAACTGTTATATTTCTTCCACTCATTTATTATCCATAATGGGTCAATTTCTTTTTGCTGTTATTTCGTCTTACATACCTGTTCTAACACTTCCCCTTTGCAAAGCTCTGGTGTTGCTTTCAGGCTTCAACTTTAAAGTCTAGACGCCATGTCCAGAACTCGTCTATCTCTTGGATTCGTTGTTGGAAGTGTGCACGCAATGGCTTTTGGATTAAAGACGGCTGCAATAACTACACCTTGCTCCATTTCCCAAATATCATAAAGTTTCTGCTAGAACTCCTACATTTCGAGACATACAGCAATCTGTATTGTATATATAAAGCACGATATTTAGTCGATGGGTCCAAGATAACTCCTAATGCAAGTTCTTGCTACTAGACAGCTGCTCTTCTCTAGTTACACTCAACTTTGAGGCGACAATTCTGCCATTGAGGGGTCAACACCTCAACCAATTACGGTACTTTTCATAGCCCCTGGCAGGATATTGTTAAAACTCATAGATGGTTAAGGGGTTGAAACAAATAAAAATGAAAATAAAAATAAAAATAAAAATAAAAGGCGAGATAACCTCAGAAGAAATTTTAAGCAGAGCTTCTCTTCCAACTTGCGTCGTATTCCTTATATTTTTTTCTACAAATTGGCGGGACGGGACCTACTTGTTTAATGCCGGCTCCGAACGGCTTCTGCAGGGCAGATGAGTTTTACTGAGAGCTTTTCATGGCAGAAATATACTCGGAGTGCTTGCCAAACACTGCCGAGGGGCGACCTCGCTTAGAAAATTGTCTTGAAATTTTGATGTTGCTTTGCCCGGAACTTGAACCCAGGATCTGCGGCGTGTTAGGCGAGCATCAGACCACGGCGGCTGGATTTAAAATATATATATTTAATGAAAGCATGTCTGTCGTAAGAGATGACTAAAGTTTACACATGCGAAAGCGCGAGGGTTCAAAAAATCTTGCCCGCAGCTTGAATCGTATCCGCTGTAAGCTTGACCTCGAATCATTACAACTTCTTCGATATTCGCAGTTGGCTTAAGGGTAAAATCTATAAAACTCCTAAGATTACTATTCTTCTATGATTTGTCTTCTTTAGAGTTTGACGTATGTATATTATTTTTGAGTTTTTCTAGACGGGTAGGGAAAGATGGATCCCTCGTCCAAGATTGAGTTCAGGTTGTTTTTGTTGTTGTAATAGCAAAGATACTTTCTATCCTCAGAAAAATTACGAAGCAGAATTATAGCAGAAAAGCACGTCGTTAAAAATGTTGCAAATGTGCCCCCGGGTTCGAGTATTTACTTCATAGAGATTTTATAATAAGAAAAAAATATTGGACCCTGTAAAAACAACAAAACTGGGATTTTCTTCAATGAGTGATATATTGGTGTACATTTTTTCACTCAGCGCAAGATTCATCCGAAACATAGAAAAAAGAAGAAAAGTCAAATTTGACTGTTTTTACAGGGTGCCGAAGTGTTAAATCCAGGGGATAAATTTTCAGCTTTGTTTCTCCATTCCTCGTCATATGCCTAAATGTTTATGCTCGCAGATATGAATTCAGTTTGCGCCGATACAAGAACCTTTTGGTACTAGCCCGACTGCTTTGGGAACGATTTTTTTTAACACAAGAATTTTGTGTCTGTGTATTGCAAATACCTTTTTCGACTACCATGCCTTAAGCGGAAATATTCTAATCATCTTAACCTGCTTGAGGAACATCGGATTCATCAACCTCTTCTGTGATAGGTCCTAAAAAAGCACCAGGTAAAGTGTCCTTCACATAATTTTGAGGGAACAACAAGAATAAAGAATTTCCCAATCAATCAAACGTTGGTTTCATACATCAAATAAATTATGTTTATTTGGATATAAATATTTAATGCAAATAAGTTAACTAAGAAACCATTAAAAAGAATTATGCTCATAAATTTTATAAATTACGATATTTTTAGGATTAAAGTTTAGTCCATACTTCAAGTTAATTTTTTCGTATTTATTTATTGAGATTTTATAATAAATTATTAATTTTGTGGTATCGAATTAACAACTCCAGATTTGCACATATAATTCAATGGCCATAAAAATAATCATCATTAATCTGCTTATTTATATGCTAGTTTCCTCATTTTATAAAATTTAGTACACAAACATATAAAATGAAAATACTTGTTTGTGATTCATCTAAAATCATTAGCTTTAACAAAAAAACCGTTAGCTTGAAAGGTTCCTGATCGCATCAGTTATCTAGATTCAGTTAGATAGAAGTAATGCACACTGTCGGGTCCCTAATTCAATATCGATCGATGCGTGAAATAGACTAAACCGTAGCACTAGTAGTACACAAGATGAAAAGGGGTTAAAGCGGGGCAAACTCCTGTAAGAACGTAGACGGCGACTTTGTAACTGCTATCTAGAGAGTACTTAGATTATGAAAGGAACACGGGCTGTAACAGTGAATAAACTTATTTTAAGCAGCCACACATACATATGAACAGCGAAGAGAATATTTCACATACATACGTGTAGGCAGAAGCTAAGAGCAGAATTTATTACTTACACATAAACACGCATATAATTAGAAGCCAACGTGAATATCAGATACATACAGGAGAAATAAATAAGCAGCTGTTCGCGAAAAGCCTTGGATAAATATACAAACGAGCCAACAGAGAGTACAAAAACCGCGCAAGCTGAGGAATAATCAGTTCTATTTAAACACGCTATTTGGAAGTACGTGATAATTGTAATTGCAAAGTACTACTCCCAAAGTAGTCTCAATAAAGAACGTGTTTACTATACTGAATATGTGAGTTTTATTATTCGGCAGTTCAGATATTCGAACGTTAAAATAAGCTGGAAAATGATCAGCACTTTCGCGAAAATTCGCTACAATACCAATAACCAGCTTGAAAAACAAGAAGGCTGCGAACGCTGATGGATTACCTGCGCATCTATTCAAATACGGAAGCGAGAAGTTGGTAAGGCGCATGCATCAGCTTCTTTGCAAAATATGGTCGGACGAGTGCATGCCCGACCATTGGAGTCTAAGTGTCTTTTGCCCAGTCCACAAGGAAAGGGATCCTGCAAACTGCGCCAACTATCGCGGAATCAGCTTTCTCGATATAGCATGTAAGGTCCGGTCAAGTGTAATGTGCCAAAGATTGAAGCCCAACGTAAATCCGCGTATGGGTCCTTATTAGTGCGGCTTCAGACCTGGCAAATGTTGAAAAAAACCTGCGAAAAAAGATTGACACAAATCACCTCTTTGCCGATTTTAAAGCAAAAACGGCCAATTACTGACGTTTGATGATGCCATTGATATCGTCAGCCTTAACAGCCGCATCGTAAGTTCTACTTACTCCAAACTCGAAAAGAAACGGTAAAGTTGAGTTTGATGGTGAATGAGGACAAAACGAAGTACATGCTGTCATCGAGCAAAGAGTCAGTGCATTTGCGCTTTGGATACTACGCTACTGTTAGCAGACATAATTTCGAAATTGTAAAAGAGCTCGTTTGTTTTGATACAAACATTGACACACAAAACAACATCAGCTCAGAAATCCAACGAAGAATCACTCTTGCCAATATTCTTTGGACTTGGTTGAAATTGAAGGGTGAAGTAATCTCTCGGCAAATGAAAAGCATGCTCTACAACATGACAACATCAGATGAAGCGGCTCAGGGAATGTTTGAGAGAAAAGTTCTTCGAAAGATTTATGGACCTATATGCAAGTACCGAAGAAGGTTAAGTGATGAGTTGTACGAGCTTTAAGCAGACATCAATATAGTCCAGCGAGTTAAAATGCAGAGGCTACGCTAGCTGGGCCATATTGTGCGAATTAAAGATGACGCTCCGGCTAAGAAAGTACTTTTATCGGAACCCGTTTATGTAAGCAGAGGAAGAACCAGGTGGGAAAACGATTTACATTAACTTGGAGTGACCAATTGACGCTACTTAGCAGAGAGGAGAAGTGACTGATGCGCCTTGTTAGACGGCCATAACCGTTTAAACGGTTAAGCGCCAATTTAGTAAGTAAGTAAATGCAGCCATTCTTTGCGATAACTGACGGCAATTCGAAACGCCAAAGGAGTCCGGGTAACTCTTCTCCTGCTTATTGCAACACAGAATAGGAATACTCTGTGCCGGAGCATTTTTATTCCTTCGCATAACATACCCTGTCAGGCTAAGTCTTTGGTATTTTATTTGCAGCATTAAAGATCTACTTAAAATTTCTTTGAAATCACATAGAAGTCGAAGTTACATAAGTTTTCCAGAAAAATATGTGCGCAGATTCAAAACTCTGAAGTTACGTGGGCGCTTGATTACAGCGTGAACGATTTGGTTTCACGTTTTTTGATCAGAAGACAGTCAAACTGGTGGGACGGACAAAACAAATTAAATTCGGTTGCACTTAGATTACAGCCTTCCAAGTCGATCTTGTACATATAACCGGCTGTTGTTGGAATCGCTGGCACTTAGTCTTACAGATGACCGATTCGACCATCTCGGTTGAATTTGCTAACCTTTTTGAAGCGAAAAAAGGTGTTGAAACATACACCAAAGTTTACTTTTGTGATAGGAAAACTGATATGAAGCAACACAGCCACAGACACATTCGGTCTATACAACTGGCAAAACTGCGGCTAAGTAGTTAAGTACCTAACGCATGCGTGCCTTTAAATTTTCATATTTGCATTCGCAGTCGATCCCTACTTCACTATTTTTGCTACAAATCACTATTATGTATTAATTACGCTTTAGCTGTTGTTGCAGCTATCTGGTCGTCATAAATCATTTCTCACAAGCTGCTGTGTAGTTGTTGTTCCCGTAGTTTTGAAAACTGCTTTGAAAAGAGACAGCTGTCTCAACTCAAAACTCATTATAATTAATATTGTATGGTTTTAGGTATGTTGGAGGTTACAGAGAAGGGGATCAGTTATGTTGATCAGGAAACTATCAGCTTGGTGGATCTTTTATTGTGGATATCTTTTACTGGCGGCGACCGTATTTGAAGTCATGGTTGGGTAATTAGTCCTCAACACGATGGAAGATATTAAAATGAGGAGGTTTAATTTTCTACTTAGGAACCAAAGAACCCATTCTACACCCCGCCTGCATACCTAATGACCAAAACATCCCGTTAGCGACTGCTCCGAGTACAGGCACTATGGCCATAACAGTACAGCGACATCTAATATCAAGCAAATGTAATATATGGTCCAGTGACTGAGCTTCGAAAGAGCTTTTAGTGTCAGAATTTATCCCGAGGGTTGATTTCAGGGTACAGAAATGGCAGAACATGTTATACACGTGTATAACGATGATTTTAAATTAACGGAGGGGGTCGGGTCTGCTGTTTACTCAGTCGATCCGTAAATAAGAAGATCCTAAAGGCTGCCAGATTACTGCAACGTCCCGATGGCAAAAATTATAGCCGTGAAGAAAGCAGCAAAAGTTCTGGAGTAAGCGTGGCAAAGCATCAGTTGCGTCAGTAAATATATTGATAGTCAGGCGGCGGTTAAGGCAATAATCTCATACAGTACTTCAACAAGAAGTATCCTGAAATGAAAAGAAGATTTTAAATAAACTTCGCTCAGGCCGGAGCATACATCTATACTGAATTCCCGGTCATAAAAGTATAGAACGTAATGAAAAGGCCGTGAGTTAGCAAAGTAGCGTGCAACACTCGCTGAATCGACGATGGGCGCCTCAATCTGTTTGGGAGAAATTAAAAGGCGACAAGAGTTGCATATGATCCATCAAGCACGGAAGGTATGGACAGTGGCGCTGCAAAATTTCTAAGGTCATTTGGAAAACCTACGATAATAGATTCACAAACTGGCTCATATCTCTCAAGAGAGAAGACTTAAGGCTCACGATGGGTATACTAACTGGGTACTGCCTCCCGGCGTCATATATAGGCCTCGTAAGTAACGGCAGATGTAGGAAGTGCAATCTGCAGGAAGAAACGGTTGAGCCCGTTCTATGTTCGTATCGTGCGGTCGCCAGGTCGAGGCTCTAGTTATTAGGGGCAGCAGAGTTGCCAGATATCGAGGCAGCAATGAGGCAAGGTCCTAGAAAACTTCAAGTATTTTCCAAGAGTACAGAGTTATTCTATAACATAAACTCTGGCACCTGATTGATGTTTTGCCGTTTGCTTGTCAAACAAATTCTGGCAACACCATGAACACAGTCAGTCTATGTGAGGTCTTTAAACCTGAACCAAAGAATCCTTCTTTGACCACCCTTGCTTTAGACTCCGCACCACGAATTTGATATCACGGTTGGGGCAGCCATCGTGTGTCTTTTCTAGTTTCTCATAAAAATAGTCTTCATTCACTTCAGCCACTTTATCTATTGGACAGCACTTGACGACGAATTCTCCTTCACACCACATAACTAACATCGTACTTGGAAACAGCACTTTCTTCTTTATGAGCAAAGAGTGCCCGTCGCAAGGCCTTGTTGTCGTCCTAATTGCCTGTTTTTGCAGATAATGCAATTATGAAATTATTACACCATACTCTTTTTATGTTGTATGCACGAATTTGTGTAAAAACGATACCAGGGTCCTTTATCGATTTTTATTGTTTCTGCACAATCAGTCTCCCTATTTCTTAGTTGACATTTTTGCGACAAATATTTCAACTCGTTTAAGTGAGTTCTTTACTAAGGCATTCCTGCTATATGTGACATATTGCATATCGCTTCAACATACCTCCCTTCCCTGTTCCCACCACTTCATAACCCTCCACCAGCTTCAGCTTAGTTAACATTTTATTTAAGCTCATTTAAATTGTACTCGCAGGCAAGGTGTGATATTTCTTCCTCATCATAACCACCTCCACTGTCACTATTTTTGTTTTTTTTTAGTCTTTTTGCTTGCTGCAATTTATCATTTTACTGGTACCAACAATTTTAATGCAAAACTCTAATTCACTTTAGCTTATCCAATCAGAGTTTGGGATCATCCCAGTGGCTTTGTTATTTGTTTTTTGTATGTTTATTTGATGGCTTGCTTTGATTTGTTTTGTAATTTGTTATTGTTGTAATTTTATTTGTTACTCCCAAACAATGTACTCTAGTTCGTGGTAATCTTTTTATCAGATTATTGTTTTCTTATTTGACAAGTAATCGTGAATTGGTTTCGTTTTTAATGAGTGTCATAAATATATTTGTGTGTTTGGATGATGAATCACCTGAAAGTCTGAAAATGTAGGTACATACATATGCACTAACATACATACATATGAACGCACTAGAAGAAACGCTTATCTAACAGTTTCTTCGATCTGGATTTCAGGTTATAAGGTTGATTGCTTTTTGACTAGAAAATTTTGAATAATCTGTCAAAAAGCAATCAACCTGCTAGCTTAAGAAAATCGGCGTAAGTATATCCCAGTATAAAACCCATACATTTCGGACTAAGATAAGCATACAGATATACGTCTAGAAAACAAACGTGTTTAAGATAACTAGAGGTCGCTCTTAAGTTGAGATTGAACCACTACATACGCAAATTTACCAGTAACAAACAATTTTGGGTTTTTAAGAAGAGCTTCGTCGTTTTCTTATCTGCAACAGCCAATATCGATAAAGTCGTTGTTTCACTAAAGTATTTTTATCGACAGCGAATTAATATCGTCGGGTTATAGGTTTGTTATCGCCGACTCATTGGCATCTTTTTAGTTTCATGTCGGCTAGTTATAGTCGGACTACATTTTAATATGCTTTAAAGTGAGTACCTGTCAATGGAAGACTCATCACAAGGTATTATCTTGGTATGATATGTAGTCTACCCAAGCTCCCACCATTTTAAGGATAATGGCATCCGGCGCATGGCAACTCCACCTTGTATTCAATTACTATTCTATTCCAAGCACATATATTTCGCTGTAACATATTCTAATGCTACAGCTCATCAGATACATAATACGATTCCTCAATTTTAATACAAGTATTAAGGGATGTGAACAGCCTTTTCTGAGCACTAGGATAATCTGTACAACATTTAAAAAAAAATGTAAGGCGCGATAACCTCAGAAGAGATTTTAGGCCGAGCTTCTCTTCCAATTTGCGTCATGCTCCTCTTTAATTTTTCCTACAAATTGGCAGGGACGGGACTTACTTGTTTTATGCCGACTCCGAACGGCATATGCGAGGCAGATGAGTTTTCACTGAGAGCTGTTCATGGCAGAAATACACCCGGTGCGCTTGCCAAACACTGCCGAGGGGCGATCCCGCTTAGAAAAATTTTCTTCTAATTGAAAACCTTATTTATAAAATTTTGGTGTTGCTTTTCCCGGGGTGTGAACCCAGGGCATTCGATGTGGTAGGCGGAGCGCGCTATCATCACTCCACGGTGACCGCCAATTAAGGGAATGTAATTAAAACATTGCCAACTCATCATGATAGAAATAGCCGCTCATCCGTTCAAATCCTCGACCTCTCGCCTTTGATAAAAATAATTTCTTAGCCGGACTGTCATATTTCATTCGCATAAAATGACCTCATCATTGATTCATGATAAATAAAATGCTCCCTACTTTTCGGCCCCTCATTATTGTTTCTTCAAGAATTCGCACCCGGTTTTTATACCTTTCCTCGAGCGTCGAAATTTAAATTTTTCTAAAACGACATATTCTCTCTTCGCAAACTCCCTTCGAGCAAAACATATTACTTTGCTCTTAAAACTAGAAAAATATTTTAAACTCAAAACACCAAATTATTTTATAATAAACTCAACGCAAAAACGCAGCTGTAAAATACTAACCAAATTATTTAAATTACGAACTAAGCAAGCGTGTCGACATATTAAGCCAAGTTTGTAAATCTAAGAATAAATTAGTTAAGAAAAGGTTAAAAGAACTTTGTGATGCCGATCGGAGTAAAAAAATTGTAATTATAACCATTTGCTGCAGAAATGTGTCTCCCGGATAGGCAAGTCTGACAATCAAGAGGGCAATAACCAAAAATTTTATGAAACCATGGGTAAACAAAATCTACATAATTATTTAAATAAAATTCAGATATAAATAAAGCACAAACTGTTTTGAAAGGCTGATCGTTATATACTCAGCTGTTGGCTGTAAGTTCTGCGGGTTAGATGGTGAAGAACGACAAAACGAAGTACCTGCAATCATAGAGCAAAGAGGCAGCCATAATTTCGAAATAGTAAAAGACTTCGTTTACTACGCGTTGGCGATGGCGAGTGGTGAGTACCGAAGAAGATTTGATGATGAGCTGTACGAGCTATACGCAGACATCAACATAGTCCAGCGAATTAAAACGCGGCGGCTGCGCTGGCTAGGCCATGTTATGCGAATGAAAGATGATGCTCCGGCCAAGAAAGTGTTTCTATCGGAACCCGCCTATGGAAGTAGAGGTAGAGGGTGGCCCCCACTCCGTTGGAACGACCAGGTGGACAACAATTTAAACTCCCTTGGTGTGACCAATTGGCGTCGGTTGGCGGAGCGAAGGAGCGACTGGCGCGCCTTGTTGGACGGCCATAACCGTCTAGACGGTTAAGCACCAATTAAGTAAGTAAGTAAGTAAAAGCCTTCGTTTATTTGGGTACAAGCATTGACACAAACAACAACATCAGCTCTGAAATTCAGCGAATAATCACTCTTGCCAATAAATGCTACTTTGGCCTAGGTAGGCAATTGAAAAGTAAAGTCCCCTCTCGGCAAACGAAAATCATGCTATACAAGTCGTACCCTTCCTGCTATATGGTGCAGAAGCATGCAGATGAAGCGGCTTTGGGAGTGTTTGAGGGAAAATGTTTTCGAAAGATTTACGGACCTTTACTTTACCTTTAGATGGGAATGAAAAAGCGGATGAACTAGCTAAAAAGGGCGCATCCCTTGAAGCTTGCTCCGTAGACGTCGAATTTAAGGGAAGGCGAGAGGTTCACATGATCGACCAAGCAGGAAAGGCGTAGGTTCAAGCGCTGGACTGTAAAGTGTACAACCTTAGACTAACAAATTGCTTCTATCATTATAAAGAGAGGACTGTAGACTCATGACGGGTATTCTGACTGGACACTGCCTTCTGGCGTCACATGCCTTTAAATTAGGCTTGGTCAGTGATAGCAGATGTAGGAAGTGCGGGCTGGAGACGGAAACGATCGAGCACGTTCTGTGCTCTTGCCCTGCGCTTGCCAGGCTAAGACTCCAGCTATTAGGAGTGATACAGCTGTCAAATATAGAAGCAGCAAGTGGCTTAAATCCTAGGAAGCTTGTAGTATTTTCCAAGAGGACGGATTTATTTTATAACATAGGTCCTTGTTTTTGATAGGGTTTTTAGTTTGGTCCTTAAAACAAACTGCTGGTAACACTACGGACAAATTCAGTCTATGTGAGGTCCTCATGAACCGACCAGTTCAACCTAACCTAACCTACTGACCTTTACGCGTTGGCGACCACGAGTACCGAAGAGGATTTAATGATGATGATGAGCTTTACGCAGTCATAATAGTCGAGCGAATTAAAATGCAGCAGCTACGCGGGCTGGGCCTTGTTATTCGAATGAGAAATGATGCTCCGGCTAAGAAAATGAGGAATGATGCTCCACCTATGGAAGCAGAGGAAGGAATTCCCTTGTTGTGACCATTTGGCGATTGCTAACTCAGAGATGAAGCGATTGGTGCGCCTTGTTTGACGGCCGTAACCGTTTTAACGGTCAAGCGCCAATTAAAGAAGGAAGGGCACTTTCTTTGCAAGTTCGAAGTGTAAACCACTATCAAAACTGTGAAATAAGTTGTGGAAGTACGAATGAGGAAACCTACTCCTATCTATATCTTCAGTCTTATTTCGGTCATATGATCACTGAACGCATTGTCGTACATTCCAAAGCCATTGAGATACCTATACAAACTTGTTGTTGTTGTTGTTGTTGTTGTAGTATTAACGATGAACGCACTCCCCGATGGTTTTGGGGAGGGTTATCGGTATTGATGGTCCTTTGCCGGATATACATAGGTTCGATACGTTCTGGTAACAAGCACCTTGACCATCTCGGAAATGATTAGTATGACGACATTAAATCTTTTAGACCATCCCTTTCCGCACCCCCTGCTTGCATAAGGAACTTGTGGTCACCAGAGCTTCAGAGAAACAGGATTCGCCACGCGTAGGTAGGTTGACAATTGGGTTGGAGAAGCTATTAATTGAAAAGAGTTTAAAGAGTTGCGCTACCCGCTAGGGTAGTTTAGTCGCCTCTTACGACAGACATACCTACCGTTGGTATATTCTGATCCCTCTTACCCATTGGGGCCCGGTAATATGATCATTTCAGGCATTGTCTTCCATTTCAAAACCGTTGAGATACCCATACAAGCTTCTTCTAACCTAATTTTAAATGAAGCGGTGCCACGCCCCTTGTTCAAAACCTCTTGATTATGTCCTAAGTTCAATGAATTTCCTAATTTTCATTAGTTTATTGGCTTTTGTTAAATAATTATATAATTTTTCAAAATACTCCAAAATGAAACACTCCAAACTCGGCCTGAATCTTCTCAGCGCTTTATAGTGCCAACTTTTTGCTTTGATTTAGTACACAAAGAGTGCTGAGTACCTACATTAATCCATAACCTTCACCTTTTAGAGAACAAAATGCTTCCCATATCGTCATACTTCTTCACTTTTTTTGCGCATCCGCTCCGTTTCTAATTTTGTTCCAGCAGCAATTCATGATTGATGGTCATGTTGATTTGCAAATTACATGCCCGCCATCCAATATCCCGAAGTGAAAATGGAAATTTTGCTATAATCGCTTGATCGATGATGTGCTAAAATTATGGTCAATGACGTTTGCCGCCGTTTTGGTTATTAGGGGATTAACGCGGAGCGGCTTTTGCTTGAAAGCCATTAAATGATTGCTCACGCCATTGTTGTTCTTTTTAAGTTGTTCTATCTTTACTTTAATTATTAACTAGCGCTAAATTTGCTGGCATTCAAATTTTTATTTTATTTTATTTTTATTTTTGGTTACGAAATTATTTATGCTAATTTTAGGTATTGAAAGCTTCTGAGCATTTGGCTGATGGTGATGACTTGGAAAAATATGAAATACGCTATTGTTCTTCTCTTAAATAGCCATGACGAAAGCTTCAATCAAGCGTATACGATTTTCGAAGACCTCAAAGGTTAAACACGATTTTGTAATAGTTACGATTTTTAAACATTTCACTCTTCTCTTTCACATTTTTGAAAATAATCGCCTTTCTTCCATACAAACTTACTTTCTTCTATAGATGTCTTTTGTAATATCTGTAAACACTTTTCACATTTTGGGGTACTTTCTATTTCATTTCTAGTTTTTCCTGCTACTCATGCTGACGCTGTAATTTAGTATTTATGGAACAAAAGATTAGAATTTGACTGTATCATATTTTTATACTCAGCTGAGCAGAGCTCACAGAGTATATTAATTTTGTTCGCATAACGGTATCCCCGTAACGGCATAAACTAATCGATATAGATGTAGACTTCTATATATCAAAATGATCTGGGCGAAAAAATAAATTCATTTAGCCATGTCCGTCCGTCTGTCGGCAATCACGGCAACTTGAGTAAATTTTGAGGTATCTTAGTGAAATTTGGTATGTATGTTTCTGGGCACTCATCTCAGATCGCTATTTAAAATTAACGATATCGGACTATAACCACGCCCACTTTTTCGATATCAAAAATTTCGAAAAACGAAAAAGTACGATAATTCATTACCAAAAACGAATAAAGCGATGGAGCTTGGTAGGTGAGTTGACCGTATGACGCAGAATAGAAAATTAGTAAAATGTTGGACAATGGGCGTGTCACCGTCCACTTTTAAAATAAGGTAAGTTTTGCTAGCTGTAATTTGGCAGCTGAGTATGTAATGTTCGGTTACACCCGAACTTAGCCTTCCTTAGGTAGGTACCTACCTAGCCTTCCTTACGTGTTTTTTTTTCTGTGCTACTTGAGTCTTAAACCGATTTTTTCCTAGGTCTGAAGTATAATAAATGAAGAAAGCATTGTGCAGCTTATTACCGCCGAGTCATCGGCTTCTTATTGGTTTCTTGTCGGCTTGTTACCGATGAGTCGTCGTAAACCAACCGATTACACGCTACCACTTTGATAATTAATCACCACTTTATCGATTACTAATTTACACCTTTTTGATAGTAAACCTATAACTTGTTGATACTTCTTTTATAGTTTCCCGGTAATAAATCGATAACTCGCCGATAAGAAACATGTAACATATCGACTATTTTTGATAGCAGCTTTTTGGTATCATATCGATAACTTTTCAAAAAGTAAGGGATAACAAACCGATGACAGGTCGATACCTTTTTAATAGCAAACTGATAGCAAATCAATAATTTTTTGATAATTAGTCGATAACTTGTGGATAATAGCTCTATTTTCGGTAACAAATTGATAATACGCCGATAACAAATCGGTTATATTTGATAGTAATTTCTTGATAGCATATCGATAAACTTCCAATTATTAACATAACAAAACTCGTAGATAAGATGATGTTTACACATGCGCTAATCTAAAATAAATCGTATAAATAGATAACCTACGCGTTTACACATGTTCCATCCCCGGGTTATTACATTATTTTTAGTCAAATTTTCTCTTTTATTTGTGCTTCCGATTAGAGATTGCACTCTAGAGGTGGAACTTTTTCTATGAAAATAAATTCTCATCTGTAAAATTTTTTTCATAATAACGGACTATCGAGGATAACAATTTATATGGGAAATCTAGTTATACAATTAGCGATTGGTAGCCAAGTACGAAAGTGAAGATAATCTTGTTATATGTAAATCAGGTCTAACGAATCTACAATCTTTGTTATCGATTGCAAATTTTTGAAACTGCGATAAGAAATCGATAAAACGTCTATGCCTAGTCGATAGCACACCTACAGCAAACAGATATGAAATGGATAACCCGCACATAACCCGTCGATAATTCATGGATAACAAACCGATAACACTTTGACAACAAATTGATGGAACGTCGCCCGATTTCGGTTCTGGATTCGGTAGTGACTTTTAATCTTTCCTTTCCTTTCCATTACTTTCTTGTATTTTCTTTTCTTTTCTTTTCTTTTCTTTTCTTTTCTTTTCTTTTCTTTTCTTTTCTTTTCTTTTCTTTTCTTTTCTTTTCTTTTCTTTTCTTTTCTTTTCTTTTCTTTTCTTTTCTTTTCTTTTCTTTACTTTACTTATCCTTACCTTTCCTTTCCTTTAATTTCCTTTCCTTCTCACCCCTTCCCTTCTTTTCATTCCCACCAACAATGACCTAATGACCTTCCGAAATCAGGGGTAGCTTTTCAATACGAAATTTCATTTATTCAAGAAACGTTTGGATTCATGTTTCGGAAAGAGTAATTTGGTATTCACGTAAGCTTATACTATGTTCAAACAGAAAAATAAATTGAGACAATTTCGATTTAAATTGAACACCACAACTCGATTTAGCTTACACAATAGTATTTTGATAGCTGGTTGGCTCATCTCTACAGCAACAAGATACCTTTGTTCAGACTGTCAAAATGTGCGTGTTGGAATTAAGCGAATAGAATGGAATGAAAACACAAAACTTTGAAATTTTTGTGTGTTGTAGGAAAATGTGTTCAATGTTTTGGTTTCATTGTGAGTTTGCCATCTTCTTTTCACAATCCCTAATACAGGGAAATGAAAATAATCAAATCAGCTGATGAGATGAGCCAACTATATAGTTGAGCCATTCGTAACTGACGTTTAAATCTACTCAATAAACACACTTTACAAGGTTACATTTGCAGTTTGAAACAATTTATTACGCAATGTTTTTTATATTGGCAATTTATTATATGATAAATTGCGTTAAAAATTTTTCAAATGGTATAAATTGCCAATGTGGTGTGTATTTGTACATAGTATTAGGTATTTTTGTATACATATTAAATAATGAACTTCTAATATTACTTATAAGTATAATCTGGTTAACTTAAGCAAACATGAATTTTCATAACTATAACATTTATGATATCTGGCAACCTTTATGAATTTAAATAAAGATTGTCATTGTGTGGAACAAGTGATAACTACAACAGGTATCAGCTTATCTGCTTATGTGATTATATTTGTAACAACAAAATACACTTTAAAGAAATCATTTTTAACTAGATAAGTTGAAACCAATCTGACAGGAATACCCCAACTATAAAACCCATCATGGCTCTGTCAAATTATATCTCCAAAAACATTATGTAATGCTTAACTCTCTATCCACTTTTTGTTATCTATGCAAAAGATTGACCTTTCCTTTTTGAGTAGTCAGTTTTAGCCCTTGCTGAGAAATTATTTTTTTAGATGCGTTGTATATTCGTATTTATTTTTCAACCAACAGTAAAGTCGTTTTTGATTGCAAAAAAGTAAATATTTATGGCCGCAAAATAAGCATTTTTTTATTAATTACAGTTACACCACAAATTTGGGCTGGGTTTTTAAAAATATTGGAATAAATTATAAGTTTAAATGTAGAATAAATCAGTAAATTTGGACTAATGTTTAGGGTGGCTCAATAATTTTTTAGATTAGATTAGATTTATTCATTTTCTTTGAAATCAAAATATTTTTTACATGTTTATATATATAAAATTGCCACTTAAATTAATACATTGAAATTGAAAGAAAAGTAAGGCATTCTGTAAAGTTATCTAAAACTTTAGTTTTGAATGCCATCTCAAAAAAAATTAATGAATATATACAAATGTGTGTGGGGTGAAAATAGTTAATAAGTTGAAGATAAAGTTACAAAATGTAAAATAAATTGTATAACATTAGAAAATAACAGTGTTGATTTTAAATTACTAAGTGGCAGGGTTCAGCAAAGTTTTGATGTCGTCGTGTGACTGCTCTAAAAAAAATGATTTGATATAGTACTGAATTTACTGCAAATGCTCTTATTTGCAACCTTCTTCTAATTTCGAATCACTAAACTATTGATAAATAACTCCAATATTGAATAATGGAAAAATGGCCTTTTTAAAGTACTTCACAATAAATAATACTGCTATTGCTCGCCAGATAGCGTCTTAATCAAAACTGCTTCCCGCGCCTCTATCTGTCGCTGCCTTTTATACTCTTTGATTTCCTCGTTCGTATCTTCTAGGCGTTTCCATATCCAGAATCTACTAGTTGGCCATCAGCTATCAAATTTCTCAGCTGTAACTACAATTGCACGAATTTATAGATTCTCTCATTGCATACTTTCGGGAGTATCTCAGATATATGCATGTGGTTGTGCCTTGCTTCTCAGCTGCGTATACGTACCTATGTGTAGACATAATGATTGATTCGTTTATGTAGATACATAATGATTGATTTATGGATGTGCATACAAGGTGCTGCTTAGCATCGGCTTAGAGATGGCAGTACCCCTTAGTGTTGCTAATATTCGTAACACTGCCCTCCACCTAAGTCTGATCGTCCCGATCAGACAAACCTCTCGATCTAACCGCTGCTAGCCTCTCCAAATGAACCACACTTCTATTTCGTGGTTTCCCAAATATTTATATGCGGTAGATGACATCACTGACCCTCTTCACAACTCTGTACGGGCCTTCCCCACTGCACCGATATTTGGATGGAACACCTTTCCGCCGGATAGGGTTGTATAGCAGTACCGAATCTCCCTCCCGGAAACCTTCCGAATTATTTTCCTTGTCGTACCTGTGTTTCATCTTACTACTCATTATCCTGGATCGTTCCCTCGCACTCTCTTGTTTGGCCAATGAACTACTTCGTAGAGCTTGCGCTTGACGGATTGGCTTCGTATAATCAGTATCGTTCCCACGTTTCACATTTGAGAAAGAGATAGAATAAGACGAAGATGGAGATAGATGAAGCCAAAAGGACGGAGGGAGGAGTGATTAAAAGGATTAGGAAAAAGTGTAGAGGGGGGAGGGCAGAGTCAGACGGAAAAAGCGTATTAAAATGTATGCAGATAGGCCAAATTTAGGGCAGGACAACGTCTGCCGGGTCTTCTAGTCTATAATATAAAAATAAGTCGCGTTTTCCTTCCTGACGCTATAACTCCAGAACGCACGAACCGATTTCCACGTTATAGCAAATTCAGGATCGACGCACAGGGTCTCGAGATTTAGGGCAAAACGTGAACCCGGGTACCCCTAGAATGTGTTTATAGAATATGGATATCAAATGAAAGCTGTTGCTGAGAGTTTTAAAGTAATTTTCATTGTAATATTCGATTTAGTCGCATCAAGCTGGCAAAACTATCCATGCGAAGCCGAAATAAAATAAAAATAAATAAATGTAAGGCGCGATAACCTCCAAAGAGATCTAAGGCCGAGCTTCTCTTCCAATTTGCGTCGTGCTCCTCTTGATTCTTCCCTACAAATTGGCCGGACGGGACCTACATGTTTTATGCCGACTCCGAACGGCATCTGCAAGGCAGATGAGTTTTTCACTGAGAGCTTTTCGTGGCAGAAATACAATCGGAGCGCTTGCCAGACACTGCCGAGGGGCGACCCCGCTTAGAAAAATTTTCTTCTAATTGAAAAATCTTATTTCTAAAATTTTGATGTTGCTTGCCCGGGAGTTGAACCCAGGGCATACGGTGTGATAGGCGGAGCACGCTACCATCACACCACGGTGGCCGCCGAAATAAAGAGATGAATTAATAATACCCACATACGTCCTATTCGATTTGCCTGAAATTTGATTACTGATTCCTCAGCTTGGGCTGCTATTACTTCTACCAAGGTCTATTCGTTTTACGAACATGTGTGCTAGATCAGTTGTATCTCATTATTAATATATATACATTTATATCTGTAGTTTATGCTTTTTTTTAACCATATGCGTGTGTATGTGTTAGTAACAACTTCTGATCTTAGCTGCCGGCTACATATATGTATGTGAATGGAATATTCTTATTCTTATACTAATTTCACACAGACGACTTATTGAATAATAAAGGCAATTTTCTACATTAAGACGCTTATTGAGCTCAATCTTCCCTACAAAATTCGAATCTATTATTATTTCATTAGTAGCTAATCGAATGCCTAATGAAGTCAAAAGCACAATGCAACTCTGTTAGCAGCGTTCCACTTCCGTTTCCGCTTCTTAGTTTTCAAAGCAAATGTCATTGTCTGCATGGCGGAACGATACAAGGTGGCCGCATCGAACAGCTGATTATAACCTTTTTTATTTGATTTGATACATCAACTACCGGCGCAGTACGATTTGCATTTGTCCATCGAATTTACAAGTACATGGAATTTTGTTTGTTTGCAGGTATGTCACCATGCTCCCACCTTATATCGTTACGCCATGATTGTCTGTCTCATCCTTCATACTAATCGAGCAGTTACTTCTGTGTGAAAGCAAAAAATTTACGATTTCATTAGCAGGTGAAATGAGATCATTAAGTTTCTGTGTGAAAACAGTATTATTTTATTTCGAATATGACGTTATATGGTCTAATTAACGACACGGACCATAACAGTGCAGTTGGTGATTTTTACTACCGCACACAAATAAATTCGAGGATGGAACGGGACCTCCTACCTAGACTGTGGTAAGTTTGAAACCTTCACAGAAGTCCAAAAATGGAAAATCAAAGCTAAGCAGGGCTTCCTGATTATTGCAATATGTATGCCATGGGGAGAGCTCCAGGACAGTATTACCTCGGAGACGAATGTAAGGATCTTTGTTGCCAGAGACAGGTTTAAGAATCCAACCTGATAGAACATCTAAATGCGTCCTTTTGTTGGCGCCCCACAGCAATGTTGAATGGAATGATCAAGAAAAGTACCAAAATGTATGTTAGCCAGTCCAAAAGCCTTGCTATCAGAGTTATGTTCTGAGACAAATTGAGTAATATACTATTTAACCAACGTGCTCATTAAGGTCCAAGATCCCTTTATTCATGTTTTTTCTTATAGGAAAGGGACAAGCTTCCTTCTCAACCTAAAGAAATCTGCACTGAGAGAATTTAAGGGTACCTTTACAGGTCATGGTGCTGTCAATGAAGAGAAATAGGGGTGAATTCAAGGGGTTATGTAGCGCAACTCTATCAAGGAGTTGCCAGTGCAATTTATAGTTTCTCTAACCCAATTTTTAACTTCACTTAAACGTAATGAGTCCTACGGTGGAATTCTGGTTCTGTGAAACGATGAAGTGAAAAAAAAATTCCATGCATTTGAATATATTTTTCTTTTAAATTTTTTTTTCATATCACCATTTCACAGAACAGAACAAGACCCTCTGGCAACGAGATCAATGTGGAAATACTAAATCATTCCCGAGATGGATCGCGTTAGTACTTTATTTTTATTATTTTCCGGAGCGTGCCGGATCAATATCTAGGTATGCCAACATCGACATAACTTCATAAAGCCTGCGGCGAGTCATCTTCTCGCTACAAGAAAACAAAATGAGTAGAATTATGCCCTTTCTTTAGCGATTTTCGAGACGGTAGACAAGATGGCCCAGATTTCTGGGCGTACGGTTTAGCGAAAGTGTGAGGAAAAGAAATTATTTTTTATCTGCTTTTAAATAATAAAAACCTTTGAAATTGTTGAGTTCTTTCCTCACAAGATAATAATTAATCTAATAATTGTTTCTCAATAGACAGTGAGTATCTTCTAATATTTCTTCTTGTTATTACAATATAACGGATAACCATCAATCATCCGATAAATGGCACGAAATTGCGTTTCCAAAACTTGACAATTTGGCAATACGCGCATGCCAAAATATTTGGATAAAACATACAAAACATTAAGGCCCGGTTTTTCAGTACAAGTTCAACTCGGTTTGTCAGTTAACTCTAACTGAAGTTTAAGCTCTAGTTAACTTATCAGTTATTTGCGTTTGTTCGCAAGGGCGTCGAATATGCCCAACAAGCATTTAGTCTTGAGTACCATTAGAGCTCATGTTGATATCGAGGCATGCTTATAAAATCTCAAGAGTTGTTTCGAAGATAGAAAAGGGGAATTTTTCATAAAGCAAAAATGCTATTACTTAAGTTGAAAGAAAGAAAGTTCCCAACATGTGGCTCTCTAGGTCAGGTTAGGTTGAACTGGTCATGAGGACCTCCCATAGACCGAATAAGTCCGTAGTGTTACCAGAAGTTTGTTTTAAACGACCAAACTGAAAACCCCTATCAAAAACCATGTTATAAAATAACTCCGTCCTCTTGGCAAATATTAGAAGCTTCCTAGGACTAGAGCCACGTGCTGCTTCTAGATCTGACAGCTGTATTACTTTTTATAGCTGGAGTCTTAGCCTGGCAAGCGCAGGGCACGAGCATAGAACGTGCTCATTGTTTCCTCCTCCAACCCGCACTTCCTACATCTGCTATCACTAATTTAATTAAAGGCATGTGACGCCAGAAGGCAGTGTCCAGTCAGAATACCCGTCATGAGTCTACAGTCCTCTCATTTTAATGATAGAAACAACTTTGTAGTCTCAATCTTCGACACTTTACAGCCCCGCGCTTGAACCCACGCTTTTCCTGCTTGGTCCATCATGTGCACCTCTCGCCTTCGCTCAATTTCCCCAGTCTAATTGGGACGTCTACGGAGCAAGCTTCAAGGGATGCGCCCTTTTTAGCTAATTCATCCGCTTTTTCATTCCCATCTATTCCCATATGCCCTGGAACCCAATATAGATGTATGCTTCTCCCTGTCCCGATTCTCTCCAGGGACTGCTAATACTCTAACACGCATTTAGATGCTGTGGTATGCGAGATTAATGCCTTAATTTCTGCTTGACTGTCAATAAAAAAGTTAACACGATTACAGCTTGGGCTATTTTCTTCCAGCGTTCCTACTGCTTTGGTTACGGCTACTATTTCCGCTTGGAAAACGCTACAGTAATCCGGTAGCCTGTAGGACCTGTTTATTTCCGGATCAGCACAGTATACCGCAGACCCTACTCCTTCCACTACTTTGGAACCATCTGTGTACACATGTATCGCCTCGTCCGCCATTTGAGCACCCTTGCGCCAACCGTCCGCCTCTATTGTGGCCTTAAGATCGGAGCGCAGATAGGGGATCAAGTAGTCTGTTCGTCTTGTGATTGATGACGCTATACTACTATGGCCGTATGGTCAGCGCTCAAGCTTCCCCGAGGCACCGAACCTGGTTGCAGTTGTTAACGCTATGTTCTTTGCTATCAGGTCTACAGGTGGAATGTGCAGAATGACAACAGTGCAGCTATGGGGGTTATTTTCAGAGCTCCCGTAATGCTAAGCACTGATAGTCTGCATACCCCCTCTAATTTTTGAGGTATGTTGTTTTCTGAGTGGCTTTCCCCCAAACAAGAACTCCATAGTATAGGATAGGGCTTACAATCGCTTTAAAAACCCAATGAGAAAAAGAGAGCGATAAGCCTTACGTACACCCCAGCATTCTTTTACATGCATAAAGTGCCGTTGAAGCCTTCTTCACCCTCTCCTCCACGTTGTGCTTCCATGACAGCTTACTGTCTAGGATGATTCCTAGATACTTTGTGCAAGGTTTCTCCTGTAGGGTCAGCCCTCCTAACTTAGGCCTGATCCAATTTGGGACCTTGTTCCTCTTTGTAAACATGACCATATTCGTCTTATCTGCGTTGACTTTCAACCCGACATTTGATGCCCAGGTATGAATATCCCGAAGCGCCCGATCCATCAAAGAGCTAATCGTTGGAAGGCACTTTCCACTTATGACAATTGCAACGTCATCCGCGTAAGCCGTAAGTTTTACGGGTCCCTCATCAAATCGCCTGAGCAGTTGGTTGATGACCAGCGTCCACAGCAGAGGTGATAGCACCCCTCCCTGCGGCGTTCCCCTGTCCAACGATTTCGTGCCTCGTACAATCCCCATTGTGATGTAATCTTCCTGCAATTTAGCATGCAGCCGATCCATCTGGTTAAGGCTGGATGTACTTTAATGTAATTAAGACCATCCATAATCGCCCATTTAGAGACATTATTGAAAGCCCCGGCAATGTCTAAGAAGACTCCTAGAGCATATTCCTTATATTCCAGGCCTTTCTTCACGTTTATTACCACCCTATGCAATGCGGTGTCTACCGACTTGCCTTTGGTGTACGCATGCTGTGTTGTGGAGAGCAGCTTTTCATCCACGTTGGACTTTATTTACACATCTATCAGCCTCTCAAAGGCTTTGAGCAGAAATGATGTTAAGCTAATGGGTCTAAGATCTGTGGCATACACGTGCGGTACATGATTCAGTCTTATGCACCCATCGAATATTATTTTAAGCCATTCCACTACCGCCCTACTTGAGATTTGTAGCATGGCCGGGAATATACCATCTGGGCCCGGCGATTTAAACTTAGAAAACGTCTTCACTGCCCACTCGATGTTGGCTCCGTGATCGAAGTATGAGTGATGTCTGCTGGCTCTTATAAACCGTCTCCCGATGCGAACTGTGTATCGAGAAGCACCTCAAGGGATTCCTCACTATTACGTAACCATTCCCCGTTCTCTTTCTTTATTAGTCCCTGGACTATGTTTCCCCTTGCTAGGACTTTTTTCATCCGTGCTGTTTCGCTGGAGCACTCTATGTCCGTACAGAAACTTTTCCATGAGATTTCTCTTCGCCCTGGAAATTTCACGCTTGTAGATCCTCAGTAGATCCCTGTACTCGTCCCGACACGCTTCACTTTCCGCGGTCTTTGCGGCTTAAACATTTCTTTTACCTGTCTTCTTAGAAGACTCAGCTCATTGCTCCACTATTGCGGCTTTGCTTTTCCTCTGAATCTTCTTAGAGGTCAAGCTTTATTTTACGCAGTCATAAGCATCCTTGTTGGGAATTCATCGACTCCTCCAGTTCCTCCACATTGGCAACCTCTTTGGGTTGTCCCAGCTTTGTTTCTACCTGTTTCTGGAATTTAGTCCAGTTCGTTGACCTAGGGTTTCTTAAGGTTCCTCCCTTCTCTACCCTCTTTAGGGGGATACTGAAGCTGATATAGGCATGGTCGGACAAGGATTGTCTATGAAGAACCATCCAATCATACCTTGATATATCACGTTCGGAGCTCAGTGTAATATCCAAAATATTGCTGGATGTTGGACCAATGTATGTAGGGACATTTCCTCTGTTGGCTATCTGCAAATTGGTTTGCAGGATGTAACAAAATAGAGATTCGCCTCTATCGTTTGTATCTGATCCTCCCCACGCATTGTGGTGCGCATTTGCATCCGCGCCTATGACCAACCGCCCTTTGCGCCCTTCGTCCTGTACTAGCCTTTTGCACTCCATCGGTGGAACTCCGCAGCATGGACCATGTATCAGGAAGCCAGGATAAGTGCCTGCTTATTCCTTTGCTCAAGGGCCACCACTACGAGGTCCTCAGGAGTGTAATTAGGCAGCATATATGAATGCAGCTGTTTCCTTACCATTACTACAGCTCGCACCCGTCCTTCCGTTTGCGCATAGTAAACGCCAAATCTGCGCACGCTAAGTCCAGAAACCTTTCCTCCGATGAGAGCCACGGCTCCTGGATCAGCGCCACGTCAAACGAACCCTCCTCAAGGGTTGGGGGAGTTCGCTCGACGGCACTTTACTGTGTTGGAGGTTTATCTGTAGGACTCGCAGCACCATTGGGCTGTTTGTCCCCCTCCAGCACCTTCGTCTTGACGTCGTCGTCCCCCCTTGCCCTTTTGGTTTAGAGTGTTCGAAGCCACCTTCAGCCTCTTGTAACTGTTGTGCCGGGTGTATCCTCTGTGCGACACACAGCACTATATGGCTGTTGGTCCTCTTCTAAATTTTGCCTGTACCAAAGGACATTTTCCAAGCTGCGTGTACAATATATCCTCCGCCTGTCTTCTTTATTTGGAAGATGTAGAACTGACCTTCCTCCGTAGGTCGAGTACCTTCCAATCCTGTGTCGGTATGTTCGGATTCTGATTCTGCAGAATTCGCAGTGTATCCTCCGTCTTCATCAGGCATGGTATCCATACCTTAAATTTTGGTACCGTGGGGATTTGCGCTTTATCCACCACCTCAAACCGCGCGTTCGTGCCTTGCCTTTGGAGGTTTGGAACCACTTTCTCCATCCACCGCAATCTCCCGATGTTGTCACACGCTATCATCTTCACCCCATTATACCATCCCCCCGAATCAAAGGTTGGAAGGGGCTTACTTGGTTGTTCCTGCATCATCTTAAGCATTAAGCTAATAGCTCCCTTTCTACAGATCTCCACCTTTCAGTAGTCATTTGCCCCAAAGGACTGCTACGATCAACCAGCGCCACAATCAGTGACTGCTTTGCCACATCACTCATCTTCTCGGGAAAAGCCGGAGTCTTAGTGTTAACTCCCTTTGGGACCTCCGAGAAAGCCTTAGTATTAGCTTTAACTCCCTTTAGCACCTCCTAGAAAGCCGGAGTCTTAGCGTTATCTCCCTTTGGCTTATATCCTACTTCCGTAGTTGGAACTTCCCTCTGACTCGCATCTTTCGAGGTAGTTGCTACCTCGCTTTCGGGGGCCATCTGTCTTACAGCTTTGGGCCTACATGTCTTGTCTATGCGACTGCCCTGCCTCGCGGCTCTCTAACTGGACTCAAATGTAAGATTCCATATGTAATTATATATATAATTTATTATAAATTAATAACACTTTATTACCACCATTAACCCGTGTGTTTATTTCTCACAACATACAGCTGTTGGTTTTGGTAGTGCCACCTTGGATTTTTTTCCAACTCCACCTCATCTAATGTGGGATATCGACTGAAGAAATGTGTTGGTTATTCATTTGAAAACCGCATAATCTGCCCGGGCCCGGGGTTTCTCAGGGGGGCCGCGATTTAGAGGTACTAAGACATTTTTTTATTCAGGAGAGTCTTTAGTTGTTCCATGTTCAAATTTTAAGCCGAATTTCAAAAGCAACGAATATTGATAATTATATTTTTCCTGGGCCCTTCAAACAGTTAGGAGACAATAAAAAATCCAACAAAAATGTATGTTACATAAATCCGAAATTGTAAAGATTTCGTGGTGACACTGATGAAGGTTCATCTTCAAAAAGTCTTCCAACAATACCACCAACTCTGTATCAAAGTCCAGATTATTTAAACGACTTCGATATCGGTACCGTGAATAATGAGTTTTTGCGATCTGAAGAAGTCAACGAAATAATTCGTCGAGGTCATCAAAAGTGTCCTGTTACTTTTCCTCGTAATTGTCATGGCGAGACATTTCCTACCTCGTTGTTAAACAGAATTTTGCCAAATGGAGAGAAAGTGTGGAGTGCCAGTA
This sequence comes from Eurosta solidaginis, assembly GCA_029619165.1. Taxonomy (NCBI): domain Eukaryota; kingdom Metazoa; phylum Arthropoda; class Insecta; order Diptera; family Tephritidae; genus Eurosta; species Eurosta solidaginis. The sequence continues at coordinate 26,645 of JARSSU010038901.1, forward strand.
GCATGCTTTTTATTGCCTACCATGTCGTCTGTTAAGCACCAATACTTTAAATCGACCTAAAATTTGTTGTCCTGGCGGATATTCGAAATTCCAGTTATGGAAGAAACTATACGATAAACTGCATTCACACGAAAATACTCAAGATCACATTAAATGTTATGTTCAATTGCGATCTTTACAAAATCTAATTCAAAAGGAGGCTACAATTGATACACTTATCAATGAACAGCTAATCACTGAAACTCAAAACTGGAAAGAAATTTTATATAAAATTTTGGACACTATTTTATTGTGTGAAAGAGGCCTAACTTTCAAAGGCGAAGGTGAACGAAATAATGAAAATTTTTTGGGCATCTAAGATCTCATAAGCAATTATGATCAGATACTTAAAGATCATTTGGAGAAAGTTAGGATTTCACAACAGCAGCACAAACGTTTACAAGTTCATGATCTTTCCCCAGACATTCAGAATGAGTTTATAGAAATATGTGCAAAGCACGTGAGGGAAACTATATTAGATCAAGGCAAGAAAGCCAAGTATTTTGCCATTATCGTTGATGCTACGCATGATGCTAGTCACTTTGAACACGCTACGTTCATTTTGCGCTACCATCATTTCAATTCGAAAGCAACAAATTTTACAATTCAAGAACAGTTTTTGGCTTTCGTGAATTGTAACCAAAAAACTGGTCAGAAATCGCTGATCTAATTTGCCATACTCTAGGTAAACATGAATCCCATTAAAAGATTGTCGTCCACAAGTGCGCGATAACGGCGCCAATACGAAAGTAGCTTACAACGCAGCACTACGTCACATTCTCTACAAAAACTCGAACGCTGATTAATCGCCTTGTGCAACCCACAGTCTCAATTTATGTGGTGTTGATGCTGCAGAATGTTGTACGGCTGCAATTACTTTCTTCGGAGTTGTACAAAAATGTTTTACTATTCTAAGCGGCACTCCACAACGATGGGACATCCTCAAAAAAGTGTACCGAGCTATCTTCATAGTCTTTCAGACAAAAGCCAAATTTGACTGCGCAAGCATATGGAGATGTTACCGGCATTCTCAAGTACATCAACAAGTTCAAATGTATCTTGCTGTCCTCAATTTGGTTCAAAATACTTTTTTTCATTTTGTGCCAATTTGAAGATATGGATGAAACTACGGTTCGGGCAGCAAAATTTGTCGTAAATACAAGTCGGACATTTCTCAAAGCTCAGAATGCGAAATAATTCACTTGAAACACATTTACGAAGCAAATTTTGATAAAGGTCTGTCACCATTGGAATTGCTAAATGCCATCTACGTTCAAAATCTGTACACAATTTTCCCCAACATTTGTGTTGCTTTATGTATCTTTTGCACTATATCTGTCACTGTAGCTAGTGCAGAACGTTCTTTCAGCGTCCTTTCAAGAATCAAAAACTTTCACAGATTGTGTTCATCTCAACAGCGAGTTTCAGGACTTGCCATGCTTTGCGTTGAATCAGTATTGGCAAGACAGTTAAATTTTGATATTATTATAAACAGTAAGGAAGGCTATGTTCGGGTGTAAACGAACATTACATACTCAGAGCTTTGGATACAAAATAAGGGAAAATCACCATGTAGGAAAGTAAACCTAGGGTAACCCTGGAATGTGTTTGTATGACTTGGGTATGAAATGGAAGGTATTAAAGAGTATTTTAAAATGGAGTGGGCCATAGTTCTATAGGTGGTCGCCATTTCGGGTATATCCATAAAGGTGGAGCAGGGTGTCACTTAGAATGTGTTTGTATGATATGGAAATCAAATGAAAGGTGCTAATGAGTATTTTAAAAGGGAGTGGGCCTTAGTTCTATAGGTGGAGGCCTTTTCGAGATATCGCCATAAAGGTGCACCGGGAGTAATTCTAGAATGCGGTTGTACGATATGGTTATAAAATGAAAGGTGGTAATGAGTATTTTAAAGAGAGTGGCCCTTGGTTCTATATGTAGCCGCCTTTTCGAGATATCGCCATAAAGGTGGACCAGGGGTGACTCTAGAATATGTCTATCGATATGGTATCAATGAAAGGTGCTAAATGAGTATTTGAAAAGGGAGTGGGCCTTAGTTCTATAGGTGGACGCCATTTCGAGGTATGCCATAAAGGTGGAGCAGGGGTCACTCTAGAATGTGTTTGTATGATATGGAAATCAAATGAAAGGTGCTAATGAGTATTTTAAAAGGGAGTGGGCCTTAGTTCTATAGGTGGACGTCTTTTCGAGATATCGCCATAAAGGTGCACCGGGAGTAACTCTAGAATGCGTTTGTACGATATGGAATCAAATGAAAGGTGTTAATGAGTATTTTAAAGGAGTGGGCCCTTAGTTCTATAGGTGGAAGCCTTTTCGAGATCATCGCCATAAAGGTGGACGCAGGGGTGACTCTAGAATGTGTTTGTATGATATGGGTATCAAATGAAAGGTGCTAATGAGTATTTTAAAAGGGAGTGGGCCATAGTTCTATAGGTGGACGCCATTTCGGGGTATTGCCATAAAGGTGGAGCAGGGGTCACTCTAGAATGTGTTTGTATGATATGGAAATCAAATGAAAGGTGCCAATGAGTATTTAAAAAGGGAGTGGGCCTTAGTTCTATAGGTGGACGCTTTCGAGATATCGCCATAAAGGTGCACCGGGAGTAACTCTAGAATGCGTTTGTACGATATGGGAATCAAATGAAAGGTCTTAATGAGTATTTTAAAAGGGAGTGGGCCTTAGTTCTATAGGTGGAGACCTTTTGGAGACTATCGCCATAAAGGTGGACCAGGGGTGACTCTAGAATGTGTTTGTACGATATGGTTATCAAATGAAAGGTTGTAATGAGTATTTTAAAAGGGAGTGGGCCTTGGTTCTATATGTGGCCGCCATTTCGAGATATCGCCATAAAGGTGGACCAGGGTGACTATAGAATATGTCTGTACGATATGGTATCAAATGAAGGGTGCTAATGAGTATTTTAAAATGGAGTGGGCCTTAGTTCTATACGTGGAGGCCTTTTCGAGATATCGTGCCAAAATGAGGACCATGGTGACCCAGAACATCATCTGACGGGTACCGCTAATTTATTTATATATGTAATACCACGAACAGTATTCCTACCAAGATTCGAAGGACATTTGATTTCGCCCTGCAGAACTTTTTCATTTCTTCTACTTAATATGGTAGGCCTCACACCCACTTTACCAAGTTTTTTCTTAGGTTATATTTTGCGTTAATAAACCAATCCAATTACCATATTTCATCCCTTTTTTCATATTTGGTACTAGAATTATGCATTTTTTTCATTTTTCGTAATTATCGATATCGAAAAAGTTATGTACTACTTTTTCGGATTTCGCGCATTTTTAATACCAATACAAAGTGAGGTCAGATAGTGAGCGAACTGAGTTATAGTAAGATATGTTCGATTTTTGCTTACAAGTTATCGTGTTAACGGCCGAGCGGTAGACAGACGGTCGGCTATGTACAAAAGTCTGCATGGCTTCAATCGATTTCGCCATTTTCACCGAGAACTGGTATCGTCTAGAATCTAGCCCCTACCAAATTCACAGGATTGTTATATTTTTTGTTCGACATATTCGGCATTAAAAGTATTCTAGACACTTAAATGAAAAATGAGGAAAGGGAGGGCGGAGGCCGCGCCCATCGCGTGTTCGTCATCCGATGTTAGCAAATTTTCCATTGAGCACACAATAGGAACGAGGAGTAACGCTCGTGCCAATTTCATCATGATATCTTCAATGACTGCAAACAAATTACAGCTTGAGGAAACTTTTAAATTATCTTCTTTTAAAAGTGGGCGGTGCCACTCCGATATTTGTCCAAAATTTTAATATTTTTCTATCCTAGGGAGACTATCATCTCTAAGCGATTCTAAGCAGTGACTTGTATGCACATCAACAATCAATCATTATGTCTACATGTATGTACGTACGTGCATATATCTGAGATACTCCCGAAGTATGCAATGGTTGTGCAAGTGTCGCTCACAAACACGCGCATGGGTATGCGAGAAGCTAAATCATGCATCTGTAGTACAGCTGAGTAATTTTATAGCTGATAACGAACTAGTAAGTTCTGGAAATGAAGCGCCTAGAAATATGTCAACTGAGGAAACGCACAGTATAAAAGCAGCAACAGTAGAGGCGCGACAATCAGTTTGATTTAAGACGCCTATATGGCGAGCAATAGTAGTGTTATTTTGAAAGTAGTCTAATAAAGGCCATTTTTCATATTCAATAGTGGAGTTATTTGTTCAACAGTTTAGTGATTCGAACGTTTGCAGAAGGTTGCAAATAAAGGGAATTGCAGTAAATTCGTTACAATATTAAATATTCTATGTTAATTTTACTTTTCAGCTCATAGTCCAAAATCATTTATTTGATGTGGCAAACATTTTTTTTATGTAATCCATCATAATGATGAGACGTCATTAATTCAAATGAATCAAATGTATTAGTGGATTTTTTATAGGGGGCCCGTAATTTGTTTTGTCCCGGACACGGATTTTCTCTCTACGGCCCTGCGGACACGAATCACTGGAGGGAATTCCAAAAAAAGCTTTAATAAACAAAATTCAAATCAAAACTGTTATTAAAATTTTATGGTTTTAAAAGAGTAAATGAAAATTGCCAAACAAGATATACTCAATTCGTATTAAAATAGTTATTTGCTTATTTAAATTGATGTTAATTTTTTCAATTAGTACTAAATTAATTTAATTTGGCTTAAATAGCACTAATATTGGTTATGGAGGGTACAATGATCAAAAAACAAGCAGCAAAGCTGTAAGGAGAAACATTTGAAGGGAAGTTGCTGAGAAGTACAAGAATATTAGTTGCAATTATCTACAGTACAACAACACAAACAAAAACTGCATGTGGTAGATTTATTATCGCCACACCAAATTTTCTTTTGTGCCAAAATGTATTATGAAAATCAATTTTTCAAGTCATATGTCTTTAGGCGCGTTATGAAAAATTTTATGAGTGTGAAATTTGAAAAAATTTGAGATAAAAGTCACAGTTGAAAATGCATTTCGTGTGTATGTTCGCTGTGAATTGAGCGAGCAAAATTGCTTTGAGTGAGATGTATGTATGTATTTTTGGTATGTATGTATGTATGTATGTATGCATATATGTATGTATAAGTTGGCCATAGCCTCGCCTGTTTAGTATGTGCTTCAAGTAGGTGTGGTTGGAAATCCGATTCTTTAAGCTGCGGGTTGCGCTGTACAGCCCCCAAAAACCTAGCCATAATCACGGTTGGTATACAGAGAGTCGCACTCTTCGATTATCCACAAGAGATTGGCCAATAGTGGTCGCGCCTTCGATATTGCCTTGTGCGAGACCTCAACAAAGGGAGACGTTGTTATGACCAATGGGTGCCAGCAAGACTTCCCACTTACGTTCAGCTTCCAATTTGATTAATATTTTGAATTCTGCTTGTCTGTCAACAAATTTTGTTATACTGTTTGCTGGAGATTTATTATTTTGGTGCAGTATAACTAGTTGTTCTTTCTATAACATAGGCCTGAAAGACAAAACGCCGGCGAAATTGCCTGACCTTCAAGATTATGAGAGCAAAGACCACCAATAGTATTGTTCTCCTGAGAGCCATCCTTTGGTACTTATTGTAGTTTCCTTATCAACACATAAGCTCTCCTCTTAGGACATGCTTAAGTGCGTGTCCAAAGTAAGATGATCTTTAGATCCATTTAATCCTCCCCGCGAATATAGATCCATAGTTATCCTACTTTCTCTTGTCAGTTTGTCTCAGCCTGAGAGTGTATTTGCAGCCAAACCTTGCACTTCCACATTTACAGGCATCAGGTTAAAAATTGTATTTAGCCCTTCCTAAGGTGCGCTGTTCACTGCACCTAATACTCCTAGTCATACTAGCCTTGCATCTTCCTTACTTTCAATTGATTGCTCAGTTTGTATAGCGCTTTTCGCCAAACTAGCGCACCATGCGATAGTGTCGGCTGGGGGAAACCTTTCACTGTTTGCTACGTGGAAGATTATAGGGACGGTATAGGTGCCATTATAAGCTTTTCACTTAAAAACGTTGGAATCGTTAATTCGTCTACAAAAGAAGGATGGAATTTAAAAAAAAACATATTGAACAGAAAAGAAATGTAAACGTACCAATTTTGGCCAAACAGAGCAAAGTGGCAACATTGTTTGTTTGTGTCTTAAGTATTTTGTTCTTAAATTGTTCTTAGTGCCTGATTAACCAGAAAAGCACACGTATTTACTCTTTAATTGCTATTTATTCAATTAATGCAGTAAAGGCGAACCAAGCGAACTTGACACCAGCTACTGGGAATATTAAGCTTTTTAGTGTTTTTTATACTCAGTTGAGCAGAGCTCAAAGAGTATGTTAACTGTGATTGGATAACGGTTGGTTGTACAGGTATAAAGGAATCGAGATAGATATAGACTTCCATATATCAAAATCATCAGTATCGAAAAAAAATTTGATTGAGCCATGTCCGTCCGTCCGTCCGTCCGTCCGTCCGTCTGTCCGTTAACACGATAACTTGAGTAAATTTTGAGGTATCTTGATGAAATTTGGTATATAGGCTCCTGCGCATTCATCTCAGATTGCTATTTAAAATGAACGCTATCGGACTATAACCACGCCCACTTTTTCGATATCGCAAAGTTCGAAAAACCAAAAAAGTGCGATAATTCATTACCAGAGACGGATAAAGCGATGAAACTTGTTAGGTGAGTTGAACTTATGACGCAGAATAGAAAATTAGTAAAATTTTGGACAATGGGAGTGGCACCGCCCACTTTTAAAAGAAGGTAATTTATTATTATTATTATTATTATTTTATTTATTACAGCCAAAAAAGCCTAATTCATTGTATAGTACAATTTATAAATTCATAATTGTTTCTTAAAACTAATTCATTAAAAAGAAATGAGTAAATTCATTGTTTAACTATTATTACATATTTAAATCTTTACAATATAGAAATAGTTTTTCCTTAAATTTAACAACGTTTTCACAGTCTTTATCTCTGCTGGTAGTTCATTATACATTTTATAGCCTACGTACTCTAAGGGCTTTTTTGCGAACTCGGTTCTTACTTTGGGCAGTCTTAAATTTCTGCTACTCCTAGTTCCATAGTTATGGATCTCATGATTGTACTGTATCCTATCACTCAGCTAATTTGGTAATATTCCCTGTGTTATGTAATGTATAAACTTCAAAGAGTAATATCAGATTAATTGTTTAATACTAAGCCAATTTAACATAGGAAGCATAATAATTTTTGATGTTCTATAAGAGCATTTTAGTATCAAACGCATTGCTTTGTTTTGCTGTATTTGGAGCTTATTAATTAACGTATCATTTGTTACTAGTAGTATTGATGGGCAGTAAATAAAATGTGGTTCTACAATTAATCTATATACCAAGATTTTGTGATGTTGGCTAATATGCTTACATGTTCGATACATAAATCCTATTTTCTGTGCAATTTTCTTCTGTAAATGATTCATATGATCTGTGAAACTTAGTTTCTCATCAATTATTACACCTAGGTACTTCATTTGATCTACTCTTCCAATTGCATTGGTTTTTATTTTCAGACTAGATTGGTTTAAGTTATTATGGTTCTTGTGAAATATCATATACTTAATTTTATCAATATAAAGTTTTAGCTTTCTTCTGCACAGCCACTTATATAAATTATTTAAGTCTTCTCGTATTTTCATGACAGCGCAATCTACATTTTTTTCACTAATGCTCACTAATGTATCATCCGCAAAAAGACTTATTTTACAATTTCTCAAACAAATTTTTATATCATTGATGTAAGTTATAAACAATATCGGAGCAAGTACTGAGCCTTGTGGCAGCCCAATGTTAACATCAACAACCGATGAAACTGCGTCTCCTATTACCGTCCTCTGCTTTCTGTTACTCAGGTAACTACGAATCCGTTCCAAAGCTTTTCTCTTGATCCCAATTTTATCCATTAACTTCAGTAATTCATTTCGATCGATTGTTTTAAATGCCCTCTTTAAGCCTAAGATGCAAGATACTACTACCTTTTCATCAGCAACAGCTCCTTTCCACTCTGCTATTACCATGTTCAATGCTGTTTCGCAGGAGTGGCCTTTCCTGAAGCCTGATTGCTCTGGTGTGATTATATTATGAACGTCTAGGTATGTTACTAGTTGGTTTTTCACCACTGTTTCCATAATTTTTTCATCAATAGGTAGGGTATTAATCGGACGCAGCTCGTCAGGTTTCATTGTATTTTTTACTTTTGCCACTGGTATTATTGTGGATATCTTCCAGCAAGTTTTGCAAGCTGTAATTCGGCAGTCGTTGAAGATATCATGATGAAATTTGGCAGGAACGTTACTTCTATTACTATATGTATGCTAATAAAAATTAGCAAAATCGGAAAACGACCACGCCCACTTTAAGAAAAAAAATTTTTAAAGTCAAATTTTAAAAGAAAAGTTAACATCTTTACAGTATATAAGTAGATTATGTCAACATTCCACTCCAGTAATGATAAGGTGCAATAAAATACAAAAATGAAAGAAAATTTCTAAATGGGCGTGACTCCGCTCTTTTTCATTTAATTTGTTTAGGATACTTTTAATGCCATAAGTCGAACAAAATTTACCAATCCTTGTGTAATTTGGTAGGTGCTTAGATTCTAGCACGATAACTGTTTTCTGTGAAAAAGGGCGAAATCGGTTGAAGCCACGCGCAGTTTTTATACACAGTCATCCGTCTGTCCTTCCCCTCGGCCGCTAACACGATAACTTGAGCAAAAATCGATGTATCTTTACTAAGCTCAGTTGACGGACTTATCTGAACTCACTTTGTATTGATGTAAAAACTGGCCGAAATCCGACTATGACCACGCCCACTTTTTCGATATCGAATGTTACGAAAAATGAAAAAAATGCCATAATTCTATACCAAATACGAAAAAAGGGATGGAACATCGTAATTGGATGGATTTATTGACGCAAAATATAACTTTAGAAAAAAACTTTGCAAAATGGGTGTGCACCTACCATATTAAGTAGAAGAAAATGAAAAAGTTCTGCAGGGCGGAATCAAAAGCCCTTGGAATCTTGGCAGGAATACTGTTCGTGGTATTACATATATAAATAAATTAGCGGTACCCGATAGATGATGTTCTGGGTCACCCTGGTCCACATTTAGGTCAATATCTCGAAAACGCCTTCACATATACAACTACCACCACTCCCTTTTAAATTACTCATTAACACCTTTCTTTTGGTACCCATATCGAAAAAACAAATTCTAGAGTCACCCGTGGTCCACCTTTATGGCGATATCTCGAAAAGGCGTCCACCTAAAGAACTAAGGCCCACTCCCTTTTAAAATACTCATTATCACCTTTCATTTGATATAAACGTCATACAAACACATTCCAGGGTTACCCTAGGTTCATTTTCGTACATGGTGATTTTTCCTTATTTTGTCTCCATAGCTCTCAGCTGAGTATGTAATGTTCGTTACACCCTAACTTAGGCTTCCTTACTTGTTTTTTATTATTGTTTTTATTTTTAATTGTAAAAACTTACAAACTTGCAAACTTAACTAAATTCATATTAACGTAATTTCATACTTATTTCTGGCTTGATTCGATTTATGTCGCGTTCCGTAATACTAAATTGTATAAATGTATATGTTTATTAGCTAATAAGATTTTGCAAAAAAAACATTGAAAACTCAACGGGATATTTTGTAATAAATACTCGTAACATTAATGAGCTAATTGTCAGTGTATGTGTGCCTGTCATTACTTTGTAAATGTAGCAGTTTTTATCTCTGCTTCTACAAGTCTAAAATTACACACACACATCCATTGACATTTTCCACCTTAAATTGCTCTACTTTTTTGTTCATTTTTTCACTTCACTTTTCATTGCTTAATTGCCATTTTGTTACGCTTTTTTGCCAAATGGTGGCGCTTCACTGAGCTCCCGTGGGAATTAATCATCATTTTCTAAATGCAAATTTCTACACGTTTTGTAATTAAAAACAAATTAGTTGTTGTCAGGCATAACTACTTAACTATGAGCACTGCTGCCGTCTTGGTGGCCTGTAAGTTAATTTGCATACTCAGATTGATTACAAGAACAACTTTTTCGTTGTGGGGGTAAACGATCTTATGTTATATACGAAGGTGCATTTTCATATTACATCAATTAACAACGTATGATACCTTAGGTCACGGCAGAAAGCAGCGGCATATTCAGCTTAGCGGCGGCCTGTGGCTGCAACTTCTCGATGAGGTCTTGTTGGCCATTTGTCGACGTCAATTGATTAGTTGAACTGTTAACTATGAACTCAATTAAGTGCATATACTTATGTAGCATGCTGATTGGAGCGTGGATAGGGCACTTCGCTATGGCTGTCAGTGCCGTGTTGTAGAACGTTTTGGACAGCAACAAGTGTGTTAACTGCGTGGAATGTGTTTGAATTTTTAAATGACTTCACTCCCAGCTGGACAGCTTTTACTAGGATGGCATAAATATCTCGGTCGGAATGTATTTCATTCTACGGAGGAAATATCTGATATGGATATTTGCCTTATCGAAAACATTTTGTCGGAATGCAGCGACTCGCAAAAATGATTGAAAGCCACAGTCTCTCTGTTTGATAATGTGGTATAATAGGTCTGACGCTTAATTAAGGCAACGGCCAATTAATCTTAACTGAAATATTCTGTAGCATATTGGTTTCTTTTATGTTTTTGTCGTTGTTGTAGCGATAAAGACACTCCCCGAAGGTTTTGGAGATTGTTATTGATGCTGATGGTCTTTTGCCGGATGCACATCCGGTATGTTCCGGTAACAAGCACCATTGAGGTACTAGCCCGACCATCCAGGGAATGTTTTAGTTTGAACACATGAAACCTCATAGGTCATACCGCCCTTTAGGAAACAGGATTCACCACGGGTATGTGAGTCTGACAATTGGGATGGAGATGCTAGAAGTTGCGCTGGAACCCCCTTGAAAGGGTTGCGTTACACAACCTCTTGAAGCAATTTAGTTGCCTTTTACGATAGACATACTTACCGCAAGTATATCCTATGCCCCCTATCCCGCTGGGGTTGGTTTCCTTTATCTTCGCCACTGTTGAAAGAAGTTACATACATATGTCGGATGGCATGTCTTGCCCATGGCCTTGTAAATCGAAGATTGCATGCAATGCATCCCATAAAATCTTTCCATCAGGAACAAAGCCTGTTTTTATATTATGCCAAGCCAACACCAAGAGAGAAATAACCGGTCCTAAGGTGGCTTCTCTTTTTTCTTGCAGTGATAAAGGTTTCGAAGATTATGGGTCCTTTCGGTCTTTTCGTATAAATAAAATGGTAAAACAAATATCCTAAAGGGCACTTGACTTCGCATTTAAGTTTAAGCAGGGCGGAAACTGTTATTCCTTTTATAATATAATTCCTTGCAAAACCATCAATTTTGGACTTTTAATATATTTTGATCAAGATAAAAATTATTTTCTGATTTTTATTACGTGGGCCCGATAGAACTAGTTAAACTCGGACTTTTAAAAATAAAAGTTCGGAAATAAAAGTTAAATCCAGACTTTTATTTTTTAAGGCCAAAATAAAAGTCCGGCTTGATAAAAAAGAAACGGCTTTCCGAAATAATAATTTTACTTTTATATGTGGACTTTTATGGAACAAGTTCGAAAAATAAAAAGGATGCATGATTCGACATGATATTGCTATAGGGATACCTGGGAACTCAAACATTTTCACCTAGGACAATTTTTTGACCAGAACTTTTTCGACTCCGAAAAAAAAATAATTATTATTTTCCTTCCCTGAGTTTAAGTGTAGGTCGTCTGCCAAAAAGCAGCGAGTTGCCTGATAAATTTGCAGACTAATTCACATTTTATTTTAAAGGGAAGCTTAGTTCTCAATCGCAAGTGAACTTTTAGGGAATGTGATTTCCAGTCGAACTCGAGTGAAAAGGTCAGCCTGAAGGCGTTTTCAAAGACCACGTAGAAGGCTTATTTTTTTTTAAGAAACTGAAAGCCAACTTGCAGGCTAATAAGTAGGCTTAGACAAATTCGTACGCAAACGTAAAGTATCAGACGAATTTTGGAGCGATTTAAGAGTTAGTTCGAAGACAAGGTAATAAATAGCAAAGCAAATTAGGATCCAATTCCATGAAAAATCAAAAGAACACATTCCGAATTTTTGATTGGCATTCTTACTGACCGGAATTCGCGTTAGAAATTGGCGAAAGCAAATTTTGTTCGCGGAAGTGCAAGTTCGCAATTCGAACTCAAAGGAATAGGTCATATGCGAATGAAAGTGAGTAGGGCAAATTTGAATTTTATACACGAATTTTGGGTTTGAGACGTTTTTGGATCCCTTTTATCTGTTTTACAGTTTTTTCGAATGTTTTAAAATCCAGCTTGCGTTTCAAAGTTGTGTCCGCTACGTTTCGCAAATGCTAATGCTTTGGAATGTAAACAATATTGTTCTTTTTAATTCTATTGTTATTATTAAATTTTTGTTTTTGTTTTGCAAAGCGACCAACCTGATTGATTGCTAGTAAAAACTTGATTAAATTGCTACGGTGATGTTTATACACCAATGGTCAACTAATTCGAATGTTTTTATTGCTTTGCTTGAATATGGCCAACGAACCAGCGAATGCGAACCAGCGATGCAAATTTATTAAGCACACAACATTTGGTCATATTTAGCTAACGACGACCTTCTTCTTAATGTTTCAGCTGCTACCTATTTACATACATTGAAGTCCCGCGTAATCGGATATCCAGCATTGCTTCAGGAATTCAGCAAAATTTTAAATGCCACCAACTCCGATATCTTTACTTTTTATAAGTTGTTAAGCCTTCACGGGAGCTTCTAGGTGAGGCTCCACTTTCCACGGCACAGCACGCGTACCTGAGAGGGAAATCCACAGAAACCGCGCTACATGAGGTAGTTCGAACAGTGGAAAAGTCCCTTCATCACAAGCAGTTCACTCTGGCTGCGTTTGTTGATGTGGAAGGCGCGTTTAACAATGTAAGAGCTGCAGCGATTGAGGCTGCCCTCGGTAGGGCAGGTGTTGAAACACCACTAAGGCTTTGGATTTCAACCCTGCTTCGCAACCGCGAAATAACAGCAGAGCTATGCGGAGCTAGTGTTGCCAAGCAGGTATGCAGAGGCACACCTCTGCTTTGGTTGATCACCATAAATGAAATCCTAGGAAAACTTAATGCAGGTTAAGATCGTGGCGTATGCCAACGACGTGGCGATCTTGGTCTTTGGCCCTTTCCCCTCCATAATGAGCGAAATCATGGAAAGCGCCTTGGCTAAACTCAGCAGGTCGGCACAGCGATGTGGCCTTAGGGTTAATCCCGACAAGACGGACCTACTTCTCTTCACGAGGAAGTACAAGCCACCTGCTTCAGACTACCATTCTTAAACGGCCAGCAACTATCCCTGTCATCGAGTATCAAGTATCTGGGACTAACAATTGACTGCAAGTTGAATTGGAAAGTGTGCATCGAATAGCGCGTACGGAAGGCCTGCATCGCCTTCTATGCCTGCAAATCAATGTTTGGTAAGAAATGGGACTCAAGCCAAGCATGGTACTTTGGATATACGAGGCGATGTTGCGACCGGCGCTTACCTATGGTTCCATAGTCTGGTGGGAAGCTCTAAGTAAGAGCTACAATCTCACCAGCCTGCAAAAAGTCCAACGCACTGAGTGTGTTGATGCCATAGGGGCCGGACGCACTTGCCCTACAGCTGCTTTAGACCCCATTTTGTACCCCCTTTCGTCCCAAACCGCACTCGGTCCAGGTGTTGGGAGGATACTCAGCAAGGGTTTAGTAGTATCCTAAATAAACTTCCGAATGGTACATGTAGTACCGAGACAGATTACTACCCTCGCAAACTGAAGTTTTAGTGCGGTTGTAATTCCGCCATTCCAAGCAGGAACGAGTGGAAAACAAACCCAGGCATAAGGGTCGAAAACATCCAGATCTACACTGACGGCTCCAAGATGGAATCGCGAGTGGGGGCCGGAGTCTTCTCTGAGTACCTAGATTTGTCTGCATCATTCGCTTTCCTCGCCACCAATCTAGAACTACCCGTAATCTGGGTCCCGGGTCATAAAGGGATATAGGGTAACGAGAAGGCCGACGAGCTAGCACGCAGGGGCTCATCGCAGATGAACTAGGAAATAAACAGTGTCGAAGTAGGCATAACCTTAGCAGTAGCCAAGGGGAATATCCAAAGCTTCTACTTGAAGAAAGCACAAACAAAGTGGAATAACATCACAACCTGTGCAATATCAAAATCAATTTGGCCAAACTATGATGGAAAGAGGACGAGAAGTCGTCTGAAAAAATCCAGGGCTAACACACGCAAACTGATAGCAGTCTGTACCGGTCATTGGGCAGTAGGTACGCATGCGGAAAAGATGGGTATTCCGTATAACGAATACTGCAGAAGCTGCAAAGGTCCATATGCCAGGGAGACAGTAGAACAATTTATGTGTAAATGCCCGGCTCTAGTTAGAGCCCGACTAAGGTTCCTTGGAACCCCGTTTCTAGAAGTCCTCAGGGGGTTATCTGTGATAGCAATCCCAAATACTCTTAATTTTATCAACAACTCTGAACTGTTGTCATACATTGACCGTAAAATTCCGTAGGTTTTTAGACGAGTTACATGGCATCAAAATGGCTTTAAATAGCTACTTGGGCGACCAGGGTCGCAGCCATTTCACCTACCTACCTAAGCCTTCACATCATCATCATCACCATTGATTGGCGCTTAACCGCTTAACTGACGCCAATTGGGAGCACCAAGGGAGGTTACGTTTTCCTCCACCTTCCTTCTCCTTCCTCCTTCTCTCTACTTCCGCTTCTCTGCTTTCAAACTACGCTGTCGACTGAAATACTTTCTTGGCAGGCGCGTCGTCGTCCATTCGCATACAAATGGTACATATGAATAGTCTTTCGGGTATATAACAAAATTCTGGTGGTCAAATATAGCTGTTATTATTAATAAATTTTGGAATCAACACCAGTCGGATGATAATTTGATTTAAAATAATTCATTTAAGTATTCTCAGCAATCAATTTAAAAATAGACTATTTTAAAAATATTATGCTCGACTAAGAAGTATACGAACCGCCGAAGCGTCAACACAGAATAAAAAAATTTTAACTGGTATAATAACCTATACTTATGGCTAAGCGGAGCTCCCATTTCTGTAATGAGATATAAGCACTAACAAACTTGTGAAAGTCTTACGGAGACAGGACCGATTCCAGAATAGATAGCATAAACTTTATAAGTGTATAACTAACAAAGTAGATCTTTTTTCCACAAATTAAAAGAAAGACACCGTTGAGAGGCAGCTAGTTTGGTTCTTATATATTGTGGCGAATATTAGCATCACTATGATGCTAGTAAATAATCTCAACAACAAAAAAAGCAAGCAGTCAGACTTACGTAAATTTACACATTAAAGCAAGCCGCCACATTTATGTAGAAGGCACCGAAGAATATTCCACATACATAACCAGCAGCTCGAAGCAAAGATATTATTTCACATACATATATGTAGTCATCAGCTAAGAGCAGAAGTTGTTAGGTACTCACACATACACGCACATAGCTAAATAACTGAGTGTGAGATACATTTGTTCCAGATGGAAATATCGTGAAAATAAACGTAGGAGAAATATGAGAACGAGGCAACAGAGAGTATAAAAGCAGCACGAGCTGGGGAATAACTAATCAGTTTGATTTAAACACACTATGATTTATGTATAATTGTGATTGAGAAGTACTACTCCCAAAGTAGTCTGAATAAAGACCATTTTGCAATACTGAATATTGCAGTTATTTATTCGACAATTCTGCGATTCGAACATTAACAGAAGGTGCATAGTAATCAGAAATTCCCAAAATTCGTTACAATATCTTTAAGTATAACTAGCATTGGATGATCTGTAACACCCCAGGATAAGACTTTTATAAAGGTTATAACTAAAATCGCTATGTGTAGTTGGAGTTGCATCATATTACGTGCATGTATATGAGTGGAATGTAAGTTGCTCCTTGATTACAGAATAACTAGACTTTTATATTTTCTTCTTAAATTATTAACAGAAATATCACTGATTTCAAAAGCACGCAATCCCTGAAGTAAAGGTAGATCAATGACCTCTTTGTACACTTTGATGAGGTGAGGTATGTCGCTATCAGGTAGAAGATTTTTGGTAACTATTGACCAACCTTACTGACGGAGATAAGTTAGCTTACAACATTTTACTGCACGACAAACGGAGTGTGTGCGAGGGGCGACCACGCTTAGAAAACCTTTTTTGTAATTCAAAATACTCTTCTGGCTTTGATGTTGTTTGACTGGTACTTGCACCCACGACCAATTTTAACCTAATCCCCTTCCTAATGGGCCCGTAATGAGGAGCTTTACTGTAGCTTTTATTTTTGCTTATTTTTGTTGATAAATCAAATATTACTTTAAACAATAAATTGCACGCGCTCAATGCACCCCCTTGTGGTTGCATCTGCTTTTAGCTCTTTGTTGTTACCGCTAAGTATGAAAATTCTTTTGCTATAAACGAATTTTATTGAAAATATTAAGTTAATTTAATCAAAAAAATAAACTATCGAAATTCGATCGCGAAATCAGTCCCGAAATTGTTACAAAACAATTTGCAAATTATTCGTCATAGCGCCGAAATTATTCGCAAATCCAATTTTGAAATGGTTATGAGATTTTTTCGAAATAATCCCGACACAACCAGCAATTTTATCCAATAATAGACCCGAAATGGTTCTTACCATTACGAGTTGTTTTCGAAATCATAATCAAAGTATCCCGAAAACAATCTCGAAATTATACTGAAGATAATTACGAAACGGTTCCGAAATTGTTCCCTAATGATCTCGAAACAACCCACAACATATAATAACTTTCGTGCCGAACAGACGTGTTTATCTCGCTCTCTGTTTTTTATTCTTTTAGTCCAGTTTTTTATTTATTTGTTTTTCCTATTACGATATCTGGTTAATGGATAAGTTTTGCGCCAAGTGTGACAAGCATTTTTCGCGTTCGGATACCCTTATTGTGCCTTGTCGGTGGCTTTTGCAAGAATGTCTACCATCGTTCTTGCTGTGAGGCAACTTTTCAGAGTACGACGTGAATTTGCTTACGAAGAACCGCCACTTAAGTTATATGTGCGCGGATTGCCTGAATGCCTACGGCAAGCTCTGCTACGCCTATGACGCTGTGTTGGCATCCCATAAAGCTACATTGGAGTCCACAATGCTTGCCCTGGACCTTAAATTTAAGGATTTGTTTGCGGAGATGGCTGATTAAAAAATTTCATCAAAAAATATTTTAAAGATAATGAAGACGACTCTAACAAAAACAATGAAAGGTGTGTGGAGGTGATGGCTGATGGCATAAATAAAATAAAAAAATGTTGTCAGCTCTATCAGTAATCCGAACTCGTTGAGTAGTGGTAATATTAGTTGCGCGCTCAAACCACATACTCTATCGATTTCACCTACACTAATGCAGCCATGTATACATTGCCATTTGCTCGCCCGATCACCTGTTTGTGCAAGTCCAATTTCTGCTGACAACAATAGTGAGCCTTTTTGTGTACACTCAGCCACCCGCTCGCGTGATTTCAATACACAAATCTGTGGTCACAAGGCTTAACAGCACAAGTGCGTTTTTTGCGTTTTCAGGAGAGAATTTTAAAGATTTAAATTATAATCTGAAAAAAGTTTTCAAGGCAATCGAACAAACTTTTTTGGAATATCTCAGGTGATATTATATGCATCTTATACTGGCAGGCAACTTACATAAATACTATTAGCAATTTTGTTGTTATATCGGCCTACTGATTGTAAGATCGCGGGTTCGAATCGAGCTCCAGGCCTAACAATAATTTTATCATTATTACTGTTATGATAAATTTTTTCTTAATTGAAAAATTTTTAAATTAGAATAGAAGAAAGAAAAAATTTAGACAACTGCCAAAGCTCGTTGTATAGATCCATTTCGGGAACTGCTAAATTCCTTCATCGGCAACGTTTAGGCGCCGCTGCTATAACCATTCAGCCTTCACAGCGGTTTTTTGCTTGTCTTCATTAATCCTACTTCTATTCTGGTTCGTGTCAATTGATATTCACAACACTGGACATCTGTTGCAATTGTGGTAATGATTCGACTGCTGTAACGACAACCGCACTCGCAGCCCTTATCACAGCCCCTGTGTCTGAATTGGTTGCTTTAGAACCTGGTGGTCCTAGGGAGGTGACTGCCAAGCAACACTCCAGAAGTGGTACAAACTTAAATTATGTCTTATCAAACGTAAATAATATCTCACTTAGTATATTTTATCAAAACGTTGGGGGGTTGAATACCAAACTGACGGAAATTTTTCTACTGAGTCATGAGAGTTCTTACGTCGTACTTGTTTTTACTGAGACTTGGCTAAAACCAATAGTTTTTAATGCTGAAGTTTTATCGAGTTCGTTTCAAGTGTTTAGAAAAGACCGACTGGCCAGAGCTGGTGGAGGTGTGTTAATTGCCGTTCACACTAGGTTTTCGCGGAGCACTTTGAGGATGCTGAGCTTCTTTGTGTGCGAGTAAAACTTTCCTCAACCTACAAATATTTTATAGCCATTCCCCCACAATCTGACATTTCCTTATATTTGAATCACTGCTCAATAGTGAAATCTGTGTGCAGTACTTCCAGGGCCTGTGATTTTGTCACTGTGCTTGGCGATTTTAATCTGTCATGTGTGTCATGGAGTCTTATCGACGGGAAGCTAGTCCTTACCTCTCGCGCTATCCTCTATGATTTCCTAAACGAGTTTGCAGATGTTGGACTTTTTCAAGTGAACAACATTCAGAATAAATTCGATAAATGCTTGGATTTAATTTTCTCAGACGATTCAAATTGATTTGTAAATCGATGCGATCCCCTTTCCCTGCTTGAAGATGTGTATCATCCCGCTCTCGCGTTGTTTATGGAATCTCACAATCTATCTGAGCGTACATCCAACGTTGTGCGAAAGACCCCTGACCGATTTGTGTTTAGAATAGCCAATTGGTCTAGAGTAATACTCAAAGTATCGAGAATGAATTGGCCTGAGTACGATGGGGATATTGAGCGTATATCCCATTTTAATAATGTATTATACGGAATATTTAAAAAATGCATACCTATGTCCGAAATGCACTGCTATATCATCATCGGCTTGGAGCACTCAAGAATTGAGATGCCTGAAAAATCAGAAGACGCGTTCATTCAAACGTTACAAACTTTATGGATCAATGACTGCCTATGCCGCCTACTCAATTTTACGTCACAAATATTACACATTGAACAGAATTTGTTACAAGAACTATATGAGTGCGATTAAAAGCCAAATTTTTGACAACCTTAAGTTGTTTGGCGGCCACCGTGGTGTGATGGTAGCGTGTTTCGCCTACCACACCATATGCCCTGGGTTCAAACCCCGGGCAAAGCAACATCAACATTTTAGAAATAAGGTTTTTCAATTAGAAGAAAATTTTTCTAAGCGGGGTCCCCCTCGGCAGTGTCTGGCAAGCGCTTCGGGTGTATTTCTGCCATGAAAAGCTCTCAGTGAAAACTCATCTGCCTTGCAGGTGCCGTTCGGAGTCGGCATAAAACATGTAGTCCCGTCCGGCTAATTTGTAGGGAAAATCAAGAGGGGCACGACGCAAATTGGAAGAGAAGCTCGGCCTTAGATCTCTTCGGAGGTTATCGCGCCTTACATTTATTTTTTTTTATTTAAGTCGTTTTACAGCTTCGTTAATTCAAAAAGCAAGATAAAAAGGTTACCTTCTACAATGAAGCTAAATGATCAGATGCCCAACGACAGCTTTCAAATTGCTAATATGTTTGCGGATTTCTTCGAATCTAATTATTCAAACACCTATGATTACCCGCCAACGAATTATCCTTTCAGATTGTCTCCTCTGGAATCCCAGGCAATCCCATAAATATGTACTGATGATGTTTTAACTCATCTGGAAAATCTAAAAATTTCTTACTCTAGTGGTCCGGATCAAATTCCGTCGGTAGTGCTGAAATCTTGTGCTCGATACTTATATCGACCTCTAGCCTGCTTTGTTTAATGCGTCCCTGAAGCAAGGGGTATTCCCCAGGAAGTGGAAAGAATCATTCATTATACCACTGCATAAAAATGGAAGCAGAACGTGTGTTATAAATTATAGGGGAATAGCCAAACTCAACACTATTCCTAAGCTATTTGAATCGAATATGACAAAACAGATTGCTTTTAGAGTATCTTCATTAATTGACTTTTCACAACATGGCTTTTGCAATGGTAAATCAACGGTGTCCAACTTGCTTGAGTTTACAACCTTTGTATCCAACAGCTTTAAGGCTAATTGTGAAGTTGTTGTTATTTATACTGATTTTAGTAAGGCATTTGATAAAGTTTCTCATTCTATACTTTTATTCAAACTTGATCATTTAGGATTTCCTCCTTTGCTTCTATCTTGGGTTTCTTCTTATGTGAAGGAAAGAAAACAAACAGTTATATTTAATAATTGTTGGGCTCGGTTCATAAACGTAACTTCTGGTGTTCTTCAAGGCAGCCACCTTGGTCCGGTTTTGTTCCTGTTGTTCATTAATGACCTTCCCAGTGTTTTGAAGCGCTGCAAGCCATTGATGTACGCTGATGATGTCAAACTTATAATGCCTATCCGCTCACCCGTGCATAGGGCATGTCTTCAGCTGATCTGAATAGTCTAGTTGACTGGTGTAATGTAAACGCCATGTCACTAAACCTACCTAAATGTAAGTTCATGTGTTTTACAAGGAAGTCCTTCCAATCCCATGATTATGTTATTGGCGACTATGTAATCAAGCAAATCACTCATTTTATTGATTTAAGCGTTACAATGGACCCAAAACTGGATTTTAAACTTCATATTGAATGCTGCGTGAATAGCGCTAAAAGTACTTTGGCTTTCGTTAAACGTTGGTCTAAAGAATTCAATGACCCATACATTACAAAAACTCTTTTTATATCATTGGTCAGGCCTACTTTGGAATACGCTTCAATAATTTGGAATCCGCGTTATCAGGATCATTCTGACAAGCTGGATCGTCCAGAAACAATTTTTGCTTTTCGCTTTAAAACACTTACCATGGGATCCTTCTAAAAATCTTCCCCCTATTGCAGCCGATTAAAACTAATACAGTTGGCCACGTTGCAGAGCCGCAGGGAGATGCTTGGTGTCTTATTTATTCTTAAATTAATAAGAGGGTCGATAAGTAGTCCATTTTTGCTTGGTGAAATTAAGTTTAACGTTCCTATTAAGCCATTTAGACATTTTCAATCAATTTTGTAGCTACATGCAGATCGAATTATGAAATGCACGAACCACTTCGCTGTTTATGTCATGATTTTAACAAACACTGTAAAAATTTAGACGTCTGCGACTCGTTTCTTGGTATTAAAAAATACCTTTTAACTACATTAAATTTGTAATTTGAAATGAAGCAAAGGACGCTAAACCGTGATAATACTGTTCAACCCTCTGTTTCAAATATGAAGTACCAGTTACTTGAAACTTGTTTGCAAAATTGCGTTGTGATCATCATTTTTATATGTACTCAAATTTATTCTGTATAAATTCTATTCTGTATAAATTTTATCTTTTGCTAATATGCTCTGTTGTCCGTTTCACAAATATATTTAATAGCTCTTTCATGAGCACATTTTAACACATTTACAACATTTTAACTTTTGCTTACTTCTAAGTTTGGAATTGAAATTGTCAAGCGTTTAATTAAATACTGTTCAAATGTAAATGTAAGGCGCGATAACCTCGAAAGATCTAAGGCGAGCTTCTCTTCCAATTTGCGTCATGCTCCTCTTGATTTTCCCTACAAATTGCCGACGGGACCTACATGTTTTATGCCGACTCGAACGGCATCTGCAGGCAGATGAGTTTTCATGAGCTTTTCATGAATGTGAATTAAGTGTCGGTATATTTGGTCTGTATAATTGTTTAATTTATAGACTGATAAATAAATAAATAAATATTTAGTAATAAACCCCTTATGTCATATAAACTGTCTAGGTGTGGTTTCGAAATGCTACCGAAAAGATATTCAAGATAATCAAAAAAAGAATTTCAAACTAATCCCGAAATCATTACCAACATATCCGGAAATAATCTCGATATAAAAATATACAGCAGGAAATTCCGAAATGGTTTCGAAATTGACGCCAAATCTTAACGGAAACAACCTTGAAATTATTCTGAAATTATTCCCAAAATATCGTAGAGTGTTAGCACCTCGGTAAAAACAAAGGACCGATTGCAACACATTGAAGTCATTCATTTCAGTTAATTGATTTGATGTCTGATTGTTCCCACATCAACCTTGTTCGGTACTCGCCATCGCCAACTCGGGGAGAGGTTCGTAAATCTTTCGAAGAACTTTTCTTTTCAACACTTCTAGAGCACGATTTTCTCGCGATTCTTTGTTGGATTTCAAGGCAGATGTTGTTGTTTGTGATCATGCTGGTTCCCGAATAAACGAAGTCTTTAACCATTTCGAGATTATGGCTGCCAATAGTGACGTGGCTGCCAAGACGTAAGTTCACTGACTCTTTGCTCGATGACAGTCTCTGGGCAGCCCTTTTTACATGAGCCAGTGTTCTTCACTACCACAGTAGTTCAATCACACTGGGATGATTACTGAAGCTGTATTCAAACAGCTATATAAAATTGTGTTAACTACAAACGCTGCGGCACGAATGCGGTGAATATTCTAGTGAATTTTCATGAAATGTCCGCTGGGTACACAAATTCAGTAAGACGTAATTTTAAGCAAATATGCGAAATAAATTATGACCAATTAACTTAACATAAATTTGCCTGCTTCTAGATTTTTGTGTTTTTTTTTACATCTTCCCGTCCCCTAATTTGGTTAAAGCTGTTGATTGTGATCGAATTGTGGCATTCGATTGATCTTGCGCTGACATGGCTAATCGAAGGGCGGGCTTTGGAGCTGCACGAAAACTCAGACAAACCATAATTAAGTAGAGATAAGCTGTAATTATCAAATAATTAGTACTTTGGAGAATTTCTCAACTTTGCATGTAACAAAAGGGCACAACATAACAACATACATAAATTTGTTAGACTAAAATTGGATAATCAAGAATACTTCTATGTTAGCATCACAAAACTTTTAGCCGATTTTTTTTTATATTTGTACTTTCTATTTCTATTAAAATGAAACAAAAGCTCATCGTTGCCAACAAACGCTCAAAGACATTTTACATTGCTTCGTCTTCTTTTCTTCGCGCCAAATATATCTTCGAGCATATTTGGGTCGAGCGATAGACCACTTTATTTTTGTCCTACAAATTGTTGGACCCACAGAAAAAAAAATGTTCATTCACACTTCAGATGAAATGGCTTTGTTTTGTGATTGTTAGTTTGGTTAAGTCTTAAATTGACCATAAATTAAAAAAATAAATATAAGGCGCGATAGCCTCCGAAGAGATTTTAGGCGTAGCTTCTCTTTCCAATTTTCGTCGTGCTCCTCTTAATTTTTCCTACAAATTGGTGGTGCGGGACCTACTTGTTTTATACCGACTCCGAACGGCATATGCAAGGCAGACGAGTTTTCACTGAGCGCTTTTCATGACATAAATACACCCGGAGTGCTTGCCAAAGGGGCGAATCGGCTTAGAATACTTTTCTTCTAACTGAAAAGCCCTATTTCTAAAATTTTGATGTAACTTTTCCCGGGGCGTGAACATAGGGTAGGCGGAGCATGCTACCATCACACCACGGAGACCGCCGCAACTCACTCAAATTCGCGAATTTTTTTGTGAACCAAGAAAGCGCAAGGAAAGTAAATAAAACAATTTCCCATTTCAGGGCATTTGCAAGTTTTCACGAGTTACTCTAATAGCAGAGTATAACAAAATGAGAAATTTTCTTGCGACAAAGTAACTGTGATAAAGTGATTGCGGGTTATGTGGTACAGCAGCTTTTCTCGATAACTATAAATTTGAAGGAGGCGGGATCTAAATAGCTCGACGTTCTGAGAATAATAATAATGCATGATTTGACTTTTGCTTTGAAGGCGATGTTTTTAGTCAGTTTTATTAAACCAAAAATTTAAAAGTATATTCGTTAATCGGAAAGTAATCAGAGAGTACTTTGTAACGAATCCTGGAAAATTGCTGACGTTTTGCACTTTTTGCTAACGTCCGAATCGTGTATGTGAGATAATTTCTTTGCTTTAATCTGCTGGTTATGTGTGTGAAATATTCTTCGTTGTCTTCTATGTATGTGTGTAAATGGCTTACTTTGATGTGTTCATGTACACAAATGTTGCTGCTTGCTGTCTTTCTGTTGTTGTGATTATTTACTAACAGCATAATGATGCTAACATTCGTCACAATATTGTCACGGATATTAGCATCAATAAGCTATAACATCACTAAGGCCATGCTAAGCAGTATTACGTCAATAATCAAATCAAGTATACACATATATAAGGCAGCCGAGAGAGATGTCACACACAGATGCATTTACTTATACGCCTATGTGTACTCGAGAGACTGTAAACTACAAACATTCACATCAATAATTCAATCTTTATGTATCTACATAAACGAATAAATAATTGCGTCTACACATATGTACGTATACGAGCAGCGGAGCGGCAATGCACAAACACATGCATATATCTTATCTGAGTTGTCACAAGAGGGGCAATAATTTGTGCACGTAGTTGTGGCTGGCGATTTTGTAGCCGAAACTAACTAGTAAGTTCTGGAATGGAAAAGCCTAGAAGTATGCAATTAGAAATCAAAAAGTATAAAAGGCGCGACAGTAAAGGCGAAGAGTTTGAGTTTGATTTGAGCTGTCAAGCAGTTTTGATTAAGACGATATCTAGCGAGCAATAGAAGTATTATTTTGAAAGTCAATCAGTTTGGTTATTGAGCAAGCTATTCGTTGCACAGTTTGAGTGTTATTGTGAAATACTTGAATAAAGGCCATTTTGCATTATTACATATTGGAGTTATTTATTCAACAGTTTAGTGGTTCGAACTTAGTAGAAGGGCAAATAAGAGGATTTGCATCAAATTCGTTACAATATTAACATTAGTAACATAAGGGTTAATCGTAACGTCATAAATGGATCGAGATAAATATAGACTTCCATATTTCAAAATTCTCAGGATGACAAAAGGAATTGATTTAGCCATGTCCGTCCATCCGCCCGTCTGTCTATGCACACGATAACTTGAGTAAATATTGCGATATCTTATCGAAATTCGGTATGTAGGGCTGCTTGGCACTTATCTTCCATCGCTATTAAAAATGACCGAAAGCGGATGATAACCACGCCTTTCTACATATATAACATTTTGGAAACACACAAAAAACCTGATTATTTAGTAAATAATACACCTGAATGTTAAATTTTTTGGAAAATGAGATTAGCACCGCCCAATTGTGATAAAAACAAATTTTATAAATATAGATCAAAAACCGTTAAACCCATCGTAACAAAATTCGGCAGAGAAGTTCTTTTACTACAAGAAATTCTTCGAGAAAAAATTAACGAAATAAATTAAGGACCACGCCCACTTTTATATAAAAGATTTTTAAATAAAATAAGCTATACTTTTGCAAAAAGAGCTTTGGTTTTGCATTTCCTAAGTGGAATTATAACAAGAAAATGCAAAAAATTTTAATTTCTGAAAATGGTCGTGGCACCGCCACTTTTATGACCAAGCAATTTTTTATATTTCGGGGGCTATAACTCGAACACAAATTAACATAACGGAGTAAAACTGGGAATATATACTTTTTTTATAGCAGGAAATATTTCTAGTAAAAATGGACGGGATCGGTTAAGGATCACGCCCAATTTTATATAAAAGATGTTTAAAAGGGTCGTAGGCGAAAATAATAAGCTATATCTGAGCGAAAAAATGTTTGTATCACTTACCAACTTTAATTGTAAATTGCAAAAGTAATTTATCTGATATGAACTTTACCTACAATTCAAACTTACTCTGAGTATATAATGTCGGTTACACCCAAACTTAGACACCCTTACTTGTTTATATTAATTTGTATATAATAAATTATTTTAAAATAATATGATAAAACTGCGGGGCAGCAATTTTCGTATAAATAAAGGCGGATAAAGTGGTATGTTATACCAAATATCCTTACCGATCGAAAAAGTGGAAATAAGGAAAATGCAGAGGGGGCAATACGAAAACAAGATATAGAAGCAGTAGGAAAAGACCTATTAGTTTGATATATTTTCTACTCAAAACCCTAGAGAGATTAATAGATGTCCCTGATGTCAACGGCCTGTGAAGAAGAAATTCTGTAGGCAGATGTGAATACAGTGGAATGAAAAAACAAACAACTGGCAAGTAAAAGATGATATACGCGTACTCTTATAGGACACCCATATTCGGCAGCAGAGTATGTAGAAGGATAACTTTACTGAGATATGTGAGACAGGTATAGGACCACTTTATGCACGTGATGCCAGTTATTGAGAAAATGCTTGAAACGCTTTTTATCAGCAAGCTAAACAACCTGCAAAGTTTCAACATATATCAAAAATATCCAATCTCAATATAAATTCCATACATTTTCAACTGAGTTAAGGTGCTTTGACATGAATTCTGAGAAGGCATTTTTTTGAAACGGCAGTGGATATGGGGTCATCTCACACTCAGCCGTTGTTATTTTTGCCAACTGTGGTAGATTTATATAGAACTTTACTACAGATTAACCGCTTAACTACCATAATTTCCAAGAACGTTTTAACATTTTTAATGCAAACTAAAAAAAAGACGTTTAAATAATATAAATGTAGTGTAAATAAAACTAAAAAACACGCAAATATGGTGCCATTTTTTAGTATCTACAATCCACTTAGATATTTTATGTTGATAGCACAGTAGCACAGAGCTTCGTGTCTCCGCTATTAATCACAACCCGTTTTGTAGCGAGTTATTTAACCATTGCCGGGAGTCTTCAATAATTGCCGCTACATTG
>JARSSU010038902.1:0-13917 GCA_029619165.1 Eurosta solidaginis
TGGCGGTCATATTCTCCGTCATTTCACTTACATTTTCGAGTCTTTGAAAATCAATTTTACTGCGGTTTTACCATTTATATAACCGCGATATAACATGAAAAAAAACTGTAAAATAAAAGGCAGAGGCCCTAGGCCTCCTGCACCGACAATAGTGACAAATAAAAGGCAAAGGCCCATCTAGACGGCTTCGTGCAGCATCGGCAGTGACAACTAAAAGGCAGAGGCCCACCTAAACAGCCTCCTGCACCATCAACAGTGAACAATAAAGGCAGAGGCCCTCCTAAATGGTCTCCTGCACCATCAATAGTGACAATAAAGGCAGAGGCTCACCTAACGGCATCCTGCAGCATCGACAGTGACAACTAAAAGGCAGAGACCCACCTAAACGGCCTGCTGCACCACCAACAGTGACAAATAATAGGCAGAGGCCCACCTAAACGGCCTCCTGCACACACAACAGTGTCAACAAAAAGGCAGAGGCCCATCTAAACGGCCTCCTGCAACTACAACAGTGTCAATAAAAAGGCAGAGGCCCATCTAAATGGCCTCCTGCAACCACAAAAGTGTCAAATAAAAGGCAGAGGGCCATCTAGATGGCCTCCTGCACACACAACAGTGTCAATAAAAGGCAGAGGCCCATCTAAACGGCCTCCTGCAACTACAACAGTGTCAATAGAAAGGCATAGGCCCATCTAAACGGCCTCCTGCAACCACTAAAGTGTCAAATAAAAGGCAGAGGGCCACCTAAATGGCCTCCTGCACCACCAATAGTGACAACTAAAAGCCAAAGGCCCATGTAAAAGGCCTCCTGTAAACCCAACAGTGTCAATAAAAAGGTAGAGGCCCATCTAAACGGCCTCCTGCAACCCAACAGTGTCAATAAAAAGGCAGAGGCCCATCTAAAAGGCCTCCTGCAACCACAACAGTGTCAATAAAAAGGCAGAGGCCCATCTAAAAGGCTCCTGCAAACCCAACAGTGTCAATAAAAAGGCAGAGGCCCATCTAAAAGACCTCCTGCAACCACAACAGTGTCAATAAAAAGGCAGAGGCCCATCTAAATGGTCTCCTGCACCATCAACAGTGTCAAATAAAAGGCAGGGGCCCACCTAAACGGCCTCCTGCACCTACAACAGTGACAAATAAAAGGCAGAGGCCCATCTATAAGGCCTCCTGCAACCACAACAGTGTCAACAAAAAGGCAGAGGCCAACCTAAACGGCCTCCTGCAGCATCGTCAGTGACAACTAAAAGGCAGAGGCCCATCTAAAAAGGCCTCCTGCAACCACAATAGTGTCATAAAAAGGCAGAGGCCCATCTAAAAGGCCTCCTGCAAACCCAACAGTGTCAACAAAAAGGCAGAGGCCCATCTAAAAGGCCTCCTGCAACCACAACAGTGTCAATAAAAAGGCAGAGGCCCATCTAAAAGGCCTCCTGCAAACCCAACAGTGTCAATAAAAAGGCAGAGACCCATCTAAAAGGCCTCCTGCACCATCAACAGTGTCAATAAAAAGGCAGAGGCCCATCTAAACGGCCTCCTGCAGCCACAAAAGTGTCAAATAAAAGGCAGAGGACCACTAAACGGCCTCCTGCACCTACAACAGTGACAAATAAAAGGTCGAGGCCCATCTATAACGCCTCCTGCAACCACAACAGTGTCAACAAAAAGGCAGAGGCCAACCAAAACGACGTCCTGCAGCATCGGCAGTGACAACTAAAGCAGAGGCCCACCTAAACGGCCTCCTGCAACATCAACAGTGACGAATAAAAGGTATAGGTCCACCTAAACGGCCCCTTGCAGCATCGGCAATGACAACTAAAAGGCAGAGGCCTACCTAAACGGCCTTCTGCACCATCAACAGTGAGAAATAAAGGCAAAGGCCCATGTAAAAGGCCTCCTGCAAACCCAACAGTGTCAATAAAAAGGCATAGACCCATCTAAAAGGCCTCCTGCAACCACAACAGTGTCAATAAAAAGGCAGGGGCCCATCTAAACGGTCTCGTGCACCATCAACAGTGTCAATAAAAAGGCAGAGGGCCATCTAAACGGCCTCCTGCAGCCACAAATGTGTCAAATAAAAGGCAGCGGGCCACCTAAACGGCCTCCTGCACCATCAACAGTGACAAATAAAAGGCAGAGGCCCATCTAAACGGCCTCCTGCAGCATCAGCAGTGACAACTAAAAGGCAGAGGCCCACCTAAACGGCCTCCTGCACCATCAACAGTGACAAATAAAAGGCAGAGGCCCATCTAAACGGCCTCCTGCAGCATCCGCAGTGACAACTAAAAGGCAGAGGCCCACCTAAACGGCCTCCTGCAGCAGCGGCAGTGACAAATAAAAGGCAGAGGCCCACCTAAACGGCCACCTGCACCATCAACAGTGACAAATAAAAGGCAGAGGCCCACCTAAACGGCCTCCTGCAGCATCGGCAGTGACAACTAAAGGACAGAGGCCCACCTAACGGCCCCCTGCACCACCAACAGTGAAAAATAAAAGCAGAGGCCCACCTAAACGGCCTCCTGCAGCATCGGCAGTGACATCATAAGGCAGAGGCCCAACTAAACGGCCTCCTGCGGCACCATCCATCTACACGCACCAGCTACAACAACAACAGAAGGGGCGCCGAATATAGGCCTGCTGCAACACCACCACCCTTAATGACAACACCAGCAGGGCCGCTGAACATAGGCCTGCTGCAATAGCACCAGCTTCAACAGCAACAGCAGGGCCGCTGAACATAGGCCTGCTGCAACAGCACCAGCTACAACAACATCTAATGGGTGAGTTCGTTCCGTGATACGGAATTGTAAGATCGTTAGTCACATGTGTCTAAGGCTAGATAAATATACAACAAAACAACGAAGAAATTTGTAAATATTGTAATACATTGCGCCAAATTTTTTTTGAATCGTTTGGATCAATCCATTATATGAATTTCTATAATGATAATTAATTTTTTTGGTACATATAATGAATGATTCCATGTATGTATATAGTATGTATGTACGTACATTAAGTCGCGTAGATTTGGCTTTGCACATCTGTGAATATATTTTTATTTTTATTTTAATTTAAACATTTAAATCACATACCTATAAGATATATGTATTTATATTAGTAATCTGCATATATTATTAATATTATAATACCTATTAATTACGTTTGGGGGGAAAATTTTTTTTCCGGTATTCTAATATGCGGTTTTGATTCATACGTATACTGTCAAGGTTCATGTGGCTTAACAAATTCTCCGAGTTTGCTAGTTAGGGAATTTTATGTGCACCTCAACTTGCCTGAGTTGCTGACGAAGTCAACTAATATTCGAAATTATTAAAGAGAATTCTCCGCCGGGTTGCGTTCCAGATTTTCGTCAATACAGAAACTATGAGAATTTATTAAACTTTCGTGAAGACTTTTATTTGAACTTCTAATTTTTTTTTGCTAATTGATCTGAAAGCATAGTAAAATATAATAAAATATAATAAGATAATGAAGCGATAGTACTATTAAGATAAAATAACATAAACTACAATAAAATCAACTAAAGGTTCAGTCACCTATGAACTAAAATAAAATAAAATGAAATAAACTAAAATAAGATAAAATAAAACAAAATAAAATAAAATGAGATAAACTAAAATAAGATAAACAAAATTAAAATAAAGTAAACTAAGATAAATAAACTATAATAAAATAAAATAAACTAAAATACAACAACTCTTTTTAATATACTCTTCCGCCCCCTTTATTAATTATAACTAGGATTATTATCTATACTTACCAATAAGCTTACAACTAAAATCTAGAGCTAAAAGCGTTCAATAAGAATTTATAACTTTGCGGTTACCCATATTCTCTTTTTCGCTAGTAGAGTAGCTGGAAAATTTAAATGAACTTTGTAACCTTGTTTTTTTTTAATGTATCTTAAATAAATTGTACTATAAATGGGAATGCTGACGTCTCCCTTTATTTAGAAGGCACTAGGTAACTCAGGTAAGTGGCCACCGAAATATAGGTGCGTCGGTGTCCATGGTTTTGAGGGTGGAATCAGCACCGGGCTGCGCAACAACACCCGCGGCGCCCCCTATGTATATTCGGCCCTTTCTTCCTTTTCCTCCTTTTTAGCTTTTTTTTTGGATTTTGAACGTTTGGGTAACTGGTCAACTCCGGTTCGATTAAGCTGTTTTTTTTTGCGGTTAGATTTTTTTTTGAATTTCAAATGTTGAAAGTTTTAACGGTCTGTCCGTGGCATCCGGTTCGGACGGATGTTGTTTTAGTCCATTTGAGCCTTTTTGAATTAGTTCTGCGCTTTTTGTCAGTTTTTTTAAACGCATGATATGACCTTTTTTCTGTTTATGGCGCAGGACAGTAAGGTTGGCAAGAACCCAGCCCAGCCGACATGATAGCCACTGTGCACCACAATATCATGCCGACTGCCTTCCTTGCTGATCCATTGTAGATGCGTTTCCATAACAAGATTATAAAAACATTTCAAATATATTGCAAAGTGACCAGTTTTATATAGGAGTTTATGCGATGAAGAAGCTTATACCCTGCAAAAACGCTCCACGTCATTTTGACTAGTCATTTGACCGTCATTGTGCAGTCACGGCCCTGTTAAATTTTAGTCACGTTTGCACTAGCGAGAGTAGATTTTTTCTTTTCACATTTCGTACCTATTTATGTGATTGTGCATTCCGCTACCCACTTATAGGATGTGGGCATAGTACTGTGCTGCTCACACACGTCACAATGCTCGTCAAATGGCGGTCATATTCTCCGTCATTTCACTCTACATTTTCGAGTCATTTGACAAATCAATTTTACTGCGGTTTTACCATTTATATAACCGCCATATAACGTGAATTTTACCTGCAGATTTACTTTACCTGGAGCAGCCATATGAATAAAATATGAACCAAAAAAACTGAATTTTCAATATTTATTATTTTCATTATTATTATATATGTACATGAAATTGGAACTTATATTAATACAGTTTATAAAAAAAAGAAGTACTTCAATAATAAATAAACTCGCTTAATTGGTTTTTGTTTTCCAATTGAAATCTTTTCTAAGCGAGCAGAAAATAATTTTAAGCTTTTGAAAAAACTCAAATTATTTGAATCAATTTACTCAACAACAGATTCGATTTACTCTTTTTTTCAGATCAAGAATATTCAAAGGTGTCGTGGAATCCGATTGCTGTCGTAATTGAATTTTAAAGTAATAAAGTAAAGTAAAATATGAATTTAAAAATGTAGGACTAGTAATTGAGTCAGACTTATTATTGTTCTAAATCCAATCATTCAAGCAATAATTCCGCAACCCTAGCAGGAAAGTAAGAATTTTATTAATAAATAAACTCGCCTTATTGGTTTTTATTTTCCAATTGAAATCTTTTCCAAGCGAACAGAAAATAATTTTAAGCTTCAGAAAAAACTCCAATTACTTAAATAATCTACAACTTAAAGCTTAGTAGAATTCAGATTAGGTTTACTCTTTTTTCAGATCAAGAATATTCAAAGGTGTCGTGGAATCCGATTGCTGTCGTAATTGATGAACTTAAAAATGTACGAATTGTAATTGAGTCAGACTTATTATTGGTCTAAATCTAATCATTCAAGCAATAATTCTGCAACCCTTAGCAGTATTGATTGGTTTCAAATCTAATTCCGACAGCAATCGTATCACGACATCCCTTATTATATATGCACATGAAATTGCAACTTAAATTAATACAGTTGATATAAAGAAAAGTAAGTACTTTAATAATAACATAAACTCTCTTAATTGGTTTTTGTTTTCCAATTGAAATATTTTCATGTGCAAGCACATCGCTAACCTGTGTTGGCAAAAGATATGATTATACTGTCTTCGATAGATAGTTGGACGAGCCGCTACTCGGCGAAGAAGAGATGACCGTTGTGTTGTTGTTGTTGTTGTAGCAATGCTCGCCCCACCTAATAGCCGCGATCGATCACAATTGTCATCAATATCCTCTAACGGGAGTCCAAGGAAACTTGCCGTTTCAACACGGGTGGACCATAAGGAAAGGGGTGTTAGAGGCGTTGGTTCCACATTACAATTAAAGAGATGGTTGGTGTCATGTGGGGACACATTGCAAGCGGGCATACATTTTGTATGTCGGGGTTGATTCTGGATAGGTAAGAGTTTAACCTGTTAAGTATCCAGAACGAAGTTGAGCAAGACCCTGCAAAAATCGTTGGATCATGTGGTCCACTGGAGTACTTACCATTATACTCCACTGTAATGCAGCAATGGACCAACTCATGTTTCTACACAACACATTGTAAGCCGATCATTGCTCGTTTTTAACGATTGTAATCACTACACGATGTTTATTGGACTGTGGGTACTCCATGGATTACTCTGATGTAATGCGGAGCTGGAGTATATGGTCCAGTCCTAGGACATCGCAATGTTAATTGGACCATATTTTTTGTATGAATTGTGGTTAATTTTGGAGTACTCGGTTGGTCCATAGCGAGTACTCCATACATGCATGCATGGAGTAAAGAAAATGAGCCTTATTTACCATCCAATACCGAAATAGAACTGTAGAGGAAGAAACATTTTATAAAATTTAATAAAATCAAAAAATGATAGTTGTGCTAAAATGGGGTAACGTATTGTATGTTAAAGTTAGCGAAGTCTCAGCGGCTTTGTCCTGGTGAAAATTGAGTTTGAATAGGTTTTATTCTTTATTCTTAGAAACATGTACGAAGGTACCTGGTAAGATATTAAAAATCCTCAACGCTTTTTTTGCTATAACTTAAAAAAACTCATATTCAAACTTCTGCTTAACTTCTACATATCGATAGCTACCTTTACCACCAGGAGTCACTATTGCTTCTACGCCTATGCTATTGTTTCCTACATCGATGAGCTTTGTAATAAATAAACAGCTATCTCCCCAATCTCTCCAGTTTTGTCGCCTCGCGAAACCTGATATTGTCACCAACCAAATCATCGGTGACCTTATTTAAAACATGACCGCGCCAAATGTCGACCATATGGCATTACCCTACCGACTGTCTTACACCTAAAATTTTGGGTGTGACTTTCGATCAGGATCTACATCTTGGAGAGCATGCACTAGCAATTGTAACGAAAATCGTCGTTGGTGTGAGGGCTTAGCCGATCTCCATAGCGCCCGACTATGAGGAGGAGCTGTTTAGGACTGGCATCTACGCCGTTTCGCCTCATAGGAGGGCGGCGGGATGTCGGTGACCAAGAACTGCCAACCCCCTAATCCAGGGTGTTATGCGGACCGTGCCTATTGGACGATTTGTAGCCAGGGGATAAATTCGGCTGTATTCGAACGGAGCCTTCCCGATACCGGACCACCTCGGGAAGTATTGATGGCCTTACCACAGTAAGGGGCGCTGCTGTGGCTGACGGTTCTTTCCCCGTATATAATACTGGACCGCTGAGCCCGCCTTGTCGGGCTGGTGGTCGTACGACCAAGATGAACGACTCATTACCTAATTTTCATAAGGACGATGATAAGAAGAGGACTGAGCCGCAAGCCAAGGACGACAAATACGCATTAAGCGATGCGTCGGACTCGGGGAGCGAGAGTAGTGCTGATTCAATGAACTCCGTGTTGGAGAAGCACACAAATGAAAAAGGAGTAGAAGAGTGGAGAAGGGTACGGAGCAAAGAGCTCTCTCGAAGTACCGTGCAGTACTAAGAATTGTACAACGCTTGGGAGCAGTGGTGGACCCAACAGAAGAGGAGATCGAGCGCTTGGCATGGGCTCATGAGGCGGTAGAAGTAGGTCGAAGGCAGTTCAAAAGGTTTGCTGCGAGAAACCCTCGGTTCTGCAACCGGTATGAGGAGGAAGAAGCGTCGAATGGCAGAATGAAAAGGCAACGTTCGGCGGAAGGCGACAAGCCTGCTTTCAAGAGGCAGAAAGGGCCCAGTCCCAGAGCCGCGACGCAGGGCAGTCCCATAGACAAGACAAGTAGGCCCAAAGCTGTAAGACAGATGGGCCCCAATAGCGAGGTAGCAACTACCTCGAAGGCTGCGAGTCAGAGGGAAGTTCCAACTATGGAAGTAGGAGATAAGCCAAAGGGAGATAACGCTAAGACTCCGACTTTCTCGGAGGTGCTAAAGGGAGCTAAGACTCCGGCTTTCTCGGAGGTGCCAAAGGGAAATAACACTAAGACGCCGGCTTTTCCCGAGAAGATGAGTGATGTGGCAAAGCAGTCACTGACTGTGGCGCTGGTTGATCGTAGCAGTCCTTTCGAACAGATGACTAGTGAAAGGTGGAGATCTGTAGAAAAGGAGCTTATTAGCTTAATGCTTAAGATGATGCGGGAATAACCAAGTAAGCTCCTTCCAACCTTTGATTCGGGGGATGGTATAATGGTATGAAGATGATAGCGTGCGACAACATCGCGAGCTTGCGGTGGCTGGAGGAAGTGGTTCCAAACCTCCAAAGGCAGGGCACGAACGCGCGTTTTGAGATGGTGGATAAAGCGCAAATCCCCAAGGTACCAAAAGTTAAGGTATGGATACCATGCGTGATGAAGTCGGAGGATACACTGCGACTTTTGCAGAATCAGAATCCGAACATACCGACACAGGATTGGAAGGTACTTACTGTATCTCGGCCTACGGAGGAAGGTCAGTTATACATCTTCCAAATAAACAAGCAGGCGGAGGATATATTGTACGCGCAGCTTGGAAAAATGTCCTTAGGTACAGGCAAAATTTATATGCGACTCAGAAAAGAGTCGCGGGTATTAAAGTCCTACACGCTGGACGTGGCGAAGTCGAAAAGGACCTCAAAAGCCTAAGGGAAAAAAGACAGGTGGAGGTAGCCCACGTCACCCCGAATGTGTTAGAAGGGGACCAACAGCCAGATGGTGCTGTGAGTCGCACAGAGGAACACCCGGCACAACAGGTACAAGAGGCTGAAGGGGGCTTCGAACACTCTAAACCAAAAGGGCTAGGGGAGGACGACGACGTCACGATGAAGGTGCTGGAGGGGGACAAAAAAAATTTTAGTTAAACGGTTTTATTGAAAACAATACTTACATGAAATAATAAAAATACGAAAAGCTAGAAAATAATTAGGTAGGTCCTAGGTACTAATCATCACACTCCTTATCAAAACTATGGGCGTTGATCAGACAATTAAATAAAAGCGTTGGGCGCGTGAAATTTCTAAAAATGTGAGGCGTAGCATAACCTGATTAAGGTTCAGTTGGTTTTACTTATGACTATCAATAGAAATATGACGCGTCCAACGCTTTTATTTAATTGTCTGATCAACGCCCTAGATTGATAAGGAGTGTGATGACTAGTACCTAGGACCTACCTAATTATTTTCTAGCTTTTCGTATTTTTATTATTTCATGTAAGTATTGTTTTCAATAAAACCGTCTAACTTAAAAATTTTTTTTAATTATTTTATTTTCAAGTTTTTAGTCTTTATTTAATTGCCTATTATTTCTCATTCTATTTAGTTCATTTAGTGACTCATTATTACAAGGACTCTTTCCTGCATTTGTAACAACCTAAGTCCCTCAATACACAATCCTTCCAAAGACTTTACTCGACTCTGCGCCACGTATGCTTGTCCCTCCTCCAACTCCAAAATATTTTGATGTCACTTCTACTGGACTGAATGCAATATTTGTTCCAAATATGAGCCAAAACGGGCATCATAGGTCGCTTTCTATTGATGTATGTATTATGTGTTCCAAATATGGACCAAATCAAATCGGACCACAAATACGATTTTTGTGAATATCTCGATCCTTGCGCCACCTAGCGGCGATTTTTTTGATAGGTCGCTTTCTATTCTTGTATGTATTATGTGTTCCAAATATGAGCCAAAGCGGACAACAAATACGATTTTTGTGAATATCTCGATCCATGCGCCACCTAGCGGCGATTTTTTTCACAGGTCGATTTCTATTCTTGCATGTATTATGTATTCCAAATATGAGCCAAATCGGACCACAAATGCGATTTTTGTGAATATCTCGATCCATGCGCCACCTAGCGGCGATTTTTTTCTTATTATTGCAGTGTCATCGGGTTCTGAACTATATTCCAAGTTTCAAGCTTGTAGCTTATCGGGAAGTTACTTAAATTTCAATTACAAGATTCGTTCACAACGGCCGTGCATGCGGCCGTGCAGCCTGTCAACTCAAGCTAAATAAAACCGTTTAAAAAGCCCTGGAATATAAGGAATATGCTCTAGAAGTCTTCTTAAGCATTGCCGGGGCTTTCTAAATGGGCGATTATTTATGGTCTTAATTACGTTAAAGTACATCCAGCCTTACCCAGATGGATCGACTGCATGTTAAACTGCAGTAAGATTACATCGCAATGGGGATTGTACGCGGCCACGAAATTAGTGGACTAGTGCTATCACCTCTGCTGTGGTCATTAACCAACTGCTTAGGGGATTCTACGAGGGACCAGAAAAACGTAGAGGAGAGGGTGAGGAAATAATTATAAACTATAAAAATGAAATTAATGTCAAACCTTGGAAAATGTTGAAACGTTCACCACCAACCTGACGTTCTTCAAAGTAATCACATTGACCCAAAACACTTGAATTAATATCATTAGCTGTAGTCATAACAGCACCACCACAAGCTTTCATTCTACGTTTCCAATCTTCTTCTGGTACATGAACAGCACAGAACATATCACGATCTGCAAAATACTGTGAAGCAAAATCACCAATTGGTAATTTAGAAAACACAACATTGGCGCCTTACTTAGCTAGTTTATTCTACAGAATACGCCATTCAGCATCAACAATTTTCTGATACTCTTGGACATTGGAGGACATTGCTGTGGCAGATCATTTTTCCAATAAAGCACTTTGTTGCTCCTTTGATTGGCGCTTCGACATGTACAGCCATGTCATATTTTAGCATGCATAATTGTAATGCTTTACGTATAGCTTTAATGATGATACGTGCATGCACGCCTTCCTCAACATCTGGCTTAACTTATTTTTAGATTTCACATGCTTAAAATACTACTGAAGTGGTGCCATCGCCGACCTGATAAGAGAACCATTTTTATTCTACACATTCTAATATAACAAAAAACTTACCTCAGCATTTTGAAATTGTGGCCTTACCACTGGAATCAACAATATGGTTGTCCATACTGCGTGGACCCAATGTAGTGCGTACAGCGTCCACAATTGAATGCG
This sequence comes from Eurosta solidaginis, assembly GCA_029619165.1. NCBI lineage: Eukaryota > Metazoa > Arthropoda > Insecta > Diptera > Tephritidae > Eurosta > Eurosta solidaginis. The sequence continues at coordinate 11,213 of JARSSU010038902.1, forward strand.
AGGCAATTATGTTGGATATGAGTTGAGGTTTACCTTGAGAGCAATCGGTACCCAAACATTTTTTACACAAAAACTCATGTACCCAATACAAGTTCAGGACGTTCATATTTACCGACACGCTGTCCGGTGTGGCCCAAATGTTGGAAATATTCAGTTGGCTCTGCTGAGAAAGAATATGAACACAAGTAAAAGTTGTTTTTAATAAATCAGCTGTTGCAGGTATGCAATACAAAGACGACCTGCAAAGAAGAATGATCAATGTAATTGCCAAACAAAACATTAATTTCTATTATCGATACCTAACGTAACGTGGCGAGGAGTTACCCTGATCTTCTACCACATATTTTGTGGTCACCAATGGTGGTAATAAACCCTGTTCATTAGTAATAAAAGCACCACCAGCGCTATTTTGATTTTCAATGATAACGCTTATCGGATTTGGCATCTGATCGGGATCTAAACGGCGTTGGGCTTGATAATACTGTTGCGGCTGTTGATATTTACCAGTAACAGGTGCAGGTGGTTGCTAAAGAAAATAACACAAAAATAATCATCAGCAAATTTGTAAATTATTAGTTGTATTAGCATACATTATAACCAGGACGTCCGGACGTGCCCGGGTATTGGGGGTTGACCCGGCTTGGGTGGTTGACTGAGCATTGGCGTCTGTCCAGGTTGTGTTGGTGGCATCATAAAAGCCATCAATAACAAGTGCCAAGAATATATCCGGGGCATACCTGCCGACCAAAATGATTCAAGGCGTTGTGATTGCCAACCTCACCTACCCGTGGCGAATCCTGTACCTAACAATTTGGTGTGAACAATTGGTGCCAATTAACCCTCTGAAATAATCGGCGCAATTGTACGCCATTGTATTGGCATTAATTTGGCAAAATGCAAAAACTTTTCATCCTCCTGCCGTGACCATTCTGTCTTCTTTATGCTAGGATCAAGCCATTCGTACCAGCGTGCCTTACTTTGCTTGGCAGATTTGCGGTGCAGCAGTGATGAAATACGTGACCACTGGTTTTTGCCATATTTCGTTACAGCTGCTTTGAGGATTTCATCATGAAAGTTATCAATTTAGTTAATAAACGGCCAAGAGTAACCAGTTGCGTCAAATGCTTACCTCAGTGTTTCTCCACACACCACCTTTTATCATAATTCGCGGCATGGTGCCATATTATTGTGAACTCTTTCGATGAGCACAAAAATCAAATCAAAAATTTTTGTCGAAATAAACAGCAAAAATCATTGTATATTAAAGACTTTGGGAAAATTTTAGGGTAATAGTGCAGTTTACGGTACCCGAAATTTGGGCCAAAATTTACGACTGAGGTATCAAAAGACGTGTATTCACGTCTGGATCAAGAATCCGAAAGCGGAAGTTGACTTTTTTTACCCGTTCAAAAGATATTAACGAAAACCCGAAAAAAGACCCCGGGTCACTCCGAAACCGGGGGTGGGATCCATAGTATTTTTGCGCAGAACACCTTTCTGTGTTGGCGGCCTTCGGTCGCGCTTATAAAAAATAACCCTGGGCTACGCCATGCCAAGTCCGGGTGTGTGGTATAACCGTGGCTACCGCCATGGTGATGCACAATTTTTTTTGCGGGTATAAACACAACAACAACCACATTAAAATCGCCAACTTCAATTGCAAATATCTCCGGACAGAGATAAAATTTTTCTTTTCCGCCTTCGGATTATTGTTCTCGAGATTAATACGCGGCTTTTGATAAGTCACTCGAAACTTGGCCCAACTTTAGGGTGGGTACCGTAAAGTGCACTACTACCAATTTTAGAATAGCACCCCCCGAGTTCGGGGTAAAACTTGGTATGTGAAAGAGGGAGTTCTCCCGATCACAAGTATATATATTTTAAAGGCGCAAACTTATAATTTAAAAGTTATTTGTTGTTAAAGTTTGCAAATTTAGCAAATTTCTATAGCACTTTAAATTACAATTTACACATCTTTCAAAACCTTAATCCACATACATATCTATATAAATTAGCAACGATAAACTCAAATTGCATTTTTGTATATTTCACATTTAATTTTTGCATTGTTTTTACTTATTATACATGTTTTTATTAAATCAATCGCGCTTTTGTAGCAACATGCATATATATATATATATATATATATATATTTTATTGATGACATTACAGCTGTGCTGCCACATATATATACGTATACACATATAAAATTTGTATAGAAATTTGCAAACTTTAACACCAAATAACTTTTAAATTATAAGTTTGCGCACTTTAAAATATATATATTTTGGATCTGGAGAACTCCCTCTTAATTTTAAATCTTTCCGGAGATATTCCACTTAAAACCCTCAAAACTAAAAAAATTGTCCACCACCAAATGTTTTGCTGTCTCTGCTGAATTATAAATGGCGCTTATTTTTGCACGCAAAAATGACGTATTTTGCTATCCCTATAAAAATAATAGGTGCGAGAGAGCACGATACATTGTGGGAAAGCTCAATTTGTCAACATGCTATTTTTCATTCCAAATCGTCACCCCTGTCAAAAATTCGTGTGGCTGTGTGCGTTTTTGGTCACACGATTTTTGCAGGATAGGTTCGACACATAAGCAGTTTTTCACATAGATGAGTTTAACACAACCCTGCAAAAACGCTCCACGTCATTTTGCTAGTCATTTTACGGTCATTGTGACTTTCTGCAGCGGT
>JARSSU010038904.1:0-10099 GCA_029619165.1 Eurosta solidaginis
ACAGCCCCACCCGTGCTGCGTAGGGAACTAGTCGAATACACAGTCCCATTGCCGGATGATGGTCAAGGATTCGCACCTTTACAACACAGCTAGACCTTTAGACATTCATTTGGGTCGCGGTTTGTCTCCCTTATGCGTTCGGTGCTGAGTTAGCCCCCTCCCTAGCTTTATCCCACGCTATACCGCCCCCCTTCTCTCCCCCCTTCCCCCCACCGTAAGTACCCTCCCCCCCTTTTTCTTTTAGGTGTCGGTTAAAGAGGAAAAACCGAACTTACCACACCCACTCTTGTCACGGGTCCTGGACCGCAAGATGTATACTAGCATAGCAATTAGCATTAGACGAAGCCTAGAGATGCATATATACAGCATACAGCATTTAGCATCTCCTAGAAAAGTAGCTAAATTTTCAGAGTGTCCATTAATTTTTTGTTTGTTGCCCAAGGCAGCCTTAGCATTTTTCTGGCAGATAGCATTTTAGAACTGACCAAGCAGAATAGCAGCAGCATTATTATTTATTTGGAGAATTAATTTAAGTACTTTTTCTTACTCTTGTTTGTTACTACAATCGTATCAGTAGTAGGGAACACTTCTTTTTCCTGTTACCTAATTATTAAACTCTCTAGAACTTCTGAATGATAGTAGCAGCGAGTGTCTTATGTCGGTCTTCTAAACGAAATTTACCACCGCATAATTACGCAATCCTCTCCATTCGCCGTACTTCAAATCCAATGGCCGGAAACTTTGTTATTTGCCCGAGATTGCTGTTTAACTCCCCCTGTCATACCGTACTGCTAATTTCGTGTGTTTCTCGCTTCCCCCCTCTTTCTTTGTTGGTAGATAGAAGGTCCCCTGTTCTCACTTTTCAGCCTCGTTTGTTTTTTTCCAATGTTGTGTTGTTTCTCATTTTGCTGCACCCGTTCTCCTTATGTTGACTTTTCGTATTCATACCCTCTACATATAACGTTCTTCCTTACCATGCAACTTAAAGTATAACTTAAACGTTTAATTCTTTGTGTGGATTTACCCTGTTATATGTTGAAATCATTTATTACATTCGTTACCACTCCCCACTACCAATTAATGAGGAATTTAACCTAGGAAAGTTTCACACTTTATTGATACTATCGCATTGCTGCTCACGACATTTGCACCGCATCCCTCCGATATTGTTGTCACCAATCCTGACTTTCCCACTCCATGTACCGTCCCTTTTGCATATCCACAATTAGACTCTACCACGTATGCAGTACCTTATTCCCCTCTAGTTACAATTTTATTCTACATTCTCGCTATGTTCTACCATAGTTATACCACATAATCTTACGTATGAGTTTATGCATCCCTTACCTCTATTAACAAATGACATATTTGTTAGTATAAGCAGGAGTATTTATGAATGTGTATGGTTAAGCCCACACCCCTATTTACCTGTATCAATTATAGTAGTGAGCAAGGAGTACTTCCCTTTATCCCGTATCAAAGCACCACTCATATTGTTATTCACGACCTTCATCCAAAGTCCATAAGTTCATTTTTATTCTAGAACATATATCCACTTCATGGCGATCAGTGCCAGCTCGTGACACTTCACAGTAGTCACTACGTCTTGAAAAACTGTGTCATAAGCAATTGAATCTAACGCTCCAGATCATTTGCCTTCCAGAGTGCACCCGAGATCCAGCCATTCTCGTTTGATTCGTTTACACTATACCCATGAATTTAAAAAAAAACAGACCTAAATGATCATGCCAAACTCAAAGATAAAATTAAGTAGTCATGAACGAAACAAAATACAAAAAGGAAGGAGTATATTTGCACTCCTAAGAGAGATTCCAAGAAACATTGCTAACATCATCAATTATAAGAGGGAGCTGAGCAAATGTTAAATCGAAAATATTACAATCATCAGTTATGCAGAGTGGAGCAAATCAAAATCGAAAGTAAACAAACATACTGATTGGCAATAAGGATGACTGACCAAAATAAACCGCATAAGCGAAAGTGGAAAAACACACATTCTGACCAGCAATAAGGAATTGATAGGACCTAAAATAAAAGCAAACAAGGGTGGAAAATAATAGAAAGAAATCTCGAGCAACAGCCCCCAAAAATTCAGCAGCAAAACAATATCCAAACTGGACAAAGCGTTATAAATGTTTAAGATAATAAAAATTTTTAGAATCAATTGAGGCGGCCTTTAACGGACGCTAAACCATTAGCGTAAAAACGAACGTTTTGCTTAGAATTTTTTTTCTAAAATAGGAATTGAAAATAAAATAAAATGTAAACACGCTCCTTTTCAAAGAAAAATTTCATGGATATAGCAAAAAGAAAATCAAAATGTATTAAATTTTAACGAATTTTTAGCTTTGAGAAAAAAGAATATAACACCAAATTACTTGTTCAAATTTTTATAAAAAAAAAAAAGAAAAAAATTTTTTTTTACAATTGTTTTTGTTTTTATCGGTCCTATTGATAAATCATGTTCAAGTTTTCGAATCGAGCCTCTAAGGGCTCCAGAACAATAATTTTTTTTCTAATGGATTAATTATTGTATTTTTTCAATTTTTCTAAATTTGAAAAATGTATTTGTTTTTGGAATAGTAAGTAGAAATTTTCAGACAACCTGCCATTAGCTGCGCAGATAGATTCCATTTCGAAGGGTGCTAAAGCCTTCATCTATACAGTACGTTTAGCACTCTGCCGCCTACCCATTTCGCTACACAGCGGATGGTTTGTTGACTGCAAAGTTGCTACTTTATTGACTTTTACTCAACGTGAATTCGTCAGTGTTGCGCGCCAATCCTGAGTGCAAAATCACTGATAATGCTGGATTTTTGTTATATTGTCAAAGTTACTTTTTTTACGCTTTTTGCGGTTTTGACATCCCAAGTGATATGGTCTTTTATAACAATTGTTTTTGTTTTATCGGTCCCTAAGTAAAAAAGAACAAGTTAATATATTAGCAAAAAAATATTATGGTTATGGCCTTGAGCTCGATTCGAACCTTGAAATTTTTTTTATGTAAAAAACTACTTATAGAAAGTTAAAAAAAGAAAAATATAGGAGAAATAATACATGAAAGCATTTGAACAAATTACAGCTATCTCCTTTAGTATGCAAGATATATAAAAAAATGAAGAGACCCTTTCATATATAAATCTTGTAAAAAGGCGAAGGACACCATTTAAAGGATTATAAAAACATCGCCAGAAGTTAAAAAAAATAACTAAAACAACGTAAAGCAAGGTCCAACACCGATTTACAATAGATGGAATATCGGCGACGAAACAAACTTTACAAGAAGAGAAGGAAATTACTATAAGATCTATCCCGACAATAAAAAGAGAAGAAAACGGGGATGTGTAAACAATTATAAAAAGAAGGAAAAGCTGGAAACTTTTAAATTTTAAATATTACAAACCAAAAGGAAAGATAAAATAAAATAAAAGAAGAAAATTACAGGAATTAAGAAATAAAAAAATAAATAATAATATTCTCAGGTACAAATGACCGTAAACATTTTTTCAGTTAAATTGGACTATGCTCTAGGTCGTCCTTATAAAAACCCTTTAAATTTAGAATTTTTTTTCACTCATGCTTCCCTAAGATAGGAAATGAACACACGGGTAACAAAATATATGAAGCGTTATCCGAATGAGAAAATTAAGGCAGAAAAAAGAATACAATGCATAATAAAAACATCCCGAATAAAGCCTAGAAAACTATTAGTGGAAACATTTAAACACGATCGTAGAAGTCCTAAATAATATAGGGACAGGTACCACAATAGGGTAAAATAATATACTCACTAAAGAACACCAAGCAGAAGCATCACCAGTCTTTGCCCACGTCGAGGAACAAATGGTAGCCTCTTTAGACTAGATGACAACATAGAAATAAGTAGAAGAAAAAAAACCCAAAATTGACTTGAATAGCTTCCCAAACTCCGCACCCTCATCACCAGCATGGAGACCACACTTCGTCAATAGAAGAAAATTAATACCACAAGAAATTCCTTCCTCATAAATATCACAATGCCACAACCCGTAGTTAGAATTCATCAAAACCGCCTAATCAGTCTGCTGCCAGAGTTCGACGGCAAGCCTGAAAATTGCATAGTTTGCTTAGATGCCCTCGATATCCTCGACATAATCAAGGGAAATCATGAAAGCCATGCTATAACCAGGTAAAGACTAAGCCTAAAAAGGCCATGGCAAGAAATATTAGAATAAGTAATTAGACTACAATCGCACAAATAAAAAACTAAAATTAAAACTGCAACTCAAAGGCGAAATCAGTTAGAAGTATCGACAGCAAAACTTTGAATAATCCAACAGCCGTAGCAAAACTGCAAATCAATACATGAAGAGATAGAAAAAATACACTAGGTCATTGGAGGGAGCCTATATCTACGGCATCGGATTATGTAAACCAAGACGTTGGCCAACGAGATATGCTTCCCCAAGTCAAGGCAGTCAAAGCTGATGGATGCACGAAAAAAAAAATCATATATCTCATTATTTTATACAATTATCGTAAACATCAAAAACAGAAAACTAAAGAAAAGAATACAATTTCGCAAACACTAGATACTAGGCTAGGCTCTGCTTTTAATAGCACGCTGGATGAAGTTGATACTGGCATTCATTTTGGGATGTTAGGCGATTCAATGATGAATTTATTGCGAACCCCATATAATGGTGGGAGTCAAGTAAACATTGTAATGTACTAGATGCACTTAAAAAATACAATCAAACGTAAATTATACTCAGTTGCTTTAAAAGCGCCAAAAGAAAAGCCTATCTAAGACAAAAATAACAATCAGGGCTTTGGGGAGGTAAGATTGTGACACGTGATGCTTCGGGATTGTCGTTATGCAGGGGAAATTCGTACGATGGTTTTGCCTTTTTCCTTCCTCTGTTATTTTTTTGCTTAATGTTCCCCCTGCTAGTGTTAGGTGCAGTATACAGCTGATGAGACTTTACTGCAAACCGGCTGGGTGGCATGGATGAGTCATCTCAGGAGTAATGCTGGAAGAGACAATAAAGAAGGACGTCGGAGATTTTATTGATGTGTGATTATTTCGCAGGCGGCAGGATGAGGAAACAAGTAAGCAGAGCGAAAATGGTTAATTGCAAGAACTGGACTTCGCTTGTCACAGGAACAAGTTAATGCTATGCCTTTTTTGCAGAATTTTTGCAGCAGGTGTATAAGGAATAGGACATGGAAACGTTGATGCCGCATGGGAAGGTGAAGGGAAGATGATTAAAGGAGTTGAGGAAGATTTTGCTGTGCACGCTATTGATTCCTTGTGCAGTGTGAATACATTGTGGTGACACAAAAGGACATTAAGGGATTTTCTAATGACTTAATGTTTTTAGTGGTTTGTTTGGAAGAGATAAGTTGAATGAAGGTTGATGAGGGATTTAGAATGCAGAAAAGATGTTTGTATATGCAGCGAATGCAGACAGGGGGATTGACAGAATAGTTTTATCCAAATGCAGGGGAATAATTGAACAGGATGGGAACGCAAGCAACCCCCCCAAAGAAGAGCTTAAGGGTTCGCGAAAAGTCGAGAAGAAATAAGGCATTAAGCTATCAGGGATTTTTTGTTGGGATGTGCAAAAGCTGGCAATATAGCAGGAATACACATCAGTTGCAAATTTTTGCGAATTTGTTACATTTATGTTTATTATATGCTTATGCAGATGTCAATCATCCTTGCAGATAACAAAAGATAGAGGATGGTTACGGGTTTTTTTGGCCAACGTTATCCGTTTTAAACATCACTTGCACTTCTTTTATTTTAGGCCTTACACTTCTTTAAAACTTTTTAGATAGTTCCCTAAGCGATTATCAACTGAATGTGCGGATACAGAGACAAAGGAAACAAAGCATTTTATTTATATTATACATGTGCATAACTATGATAGAGTAAGGAGGGCGACAAACAAAACTCGTAGTTTTTGAACGTGAGATAACAGAAGACCCACTGCAGAAATGCCTAGTATTGTATATAGTTTCTGCTAGTGAAATTGGTAATTCGGGCCTCACCACTGTGGCTTATTTCACAAGAAGTTAAACCGTGGATGTGAAAACAATAGAAGTAAGTGGAAGCAAAACTCTTAGAGAAGTGAATAAAGGAAGCGCGTATATATTAAAATTGAGTGTGGTGATCGATATAAATTAGCTGATCAATAAGGGCATTTGTTTTATGATGTGTTACCGTTTTTTTTTTAATTTGCCGGTTGGTATGGGTCAGGGTGTTTGTTGGGTGGTGTTGGTTGTTTGGATTTTTTGTCAATTAAACAATTACATTACTAGAGGTATTAAAGGCCGTTTTTTTTTTTTTTTTTTTTTATTTTTTTCTATTTTTTTTGTTTTTTTTTTTTTTTGTTCGTTTTTTGCTTTTTTGTTTTTTTTTTTTTTTATTTTATTTTTTTGTTGTTGTGTTTTGGTTTTTTTTTTTTTTTAGTTTTTTGTTGTTTTTTTTATTTATGTTTGTTTTTGTTTTTTTTTGATTTTTTTTGTTTCTTTTTTTTTTTTTCTTTTTTTTTTATTTTATTTTTTTTTGTTTTTGTTTTTTTTTTGGTTTTTGATTTTTTTTTTTTTTGTTTTGTATTTTATTATGGTTTGTGTTATGTTTTTCAGTCTTTGTTTTTATTTGTTTGTTTGTTATTTGTTTTTGTTATGTTTTTATATTTTGTTTTTTTTTTTTGTTTTTTTGTATTTTTTGGTGTTTTTTTTTTTTGTTTTTTGTTTTTTATTTTTTTGTTTTTTTTTTTTTTTTTTTTTTTTTGTGATATGTTTTTTTTTTTTTTTTTTTTTTTTTTTTTTTTTTATTTTACTTTTTTTTTTCATTACTTTATGCTTTGTTTTTTTTTTTTTTTTATTTTTGTTTATTTATTTTCGTTATTTTTTTATTTTTTATATATTCCATTCCAGGTTTTTTTTTTTTAGTTGCTTTTTTTTTTTCTTTTGTGTTAATAGTTTTTTTTTTTTTTTTCTAATGGTTTTTTTTCTTTTTACATTCCTTTGTTTTTTTTTCGTATTTTATGGTAGGTGTAGGTTATTTATACTTGCCGTTTTTTTTGTTCTTTTTTTTGTCTATTTTTTGTTTTTAATTTACATTTTTTTTTTGTCGTTTGTTTTGTTTTTTTTTTTTTTTTTTTTTTTTTTTGTTTTTTGTCGTTTGTTTTTGCTGCTTTTAAATTTTTTTTTTTTGTTAATATTTAAACCACACACAACAATACGCTTGAGTTTAAGGCGTTTATTACTTTTTCTTTTACTTTCAAGTAAATTTTTTGTTTTCCTTATGATTTATATGTTTATCAGTTTTTATTTTAATTCAATACATTAAGTAGCCGCTATTTTTTCATGTTTCACTATTATTTATAGCCGAATGCTCGTTTAGCCGTACTTTATTAATCTAAATGTTCTCCTTCTTAATGTTTTTAGTGACCACAGAAATATGCCAAAAGGGGGAATGTAATAATTTGTCAGTCTGATGTTGCTTACACATGGTTGCTCTTGGACAGGGGGGATGTCACCAGACCCACTAAGCAGTACGATCACATCGTGCGACGCACGGAGTGTGGTCACAGGGGGTGAATTCGAGTTGAACTACTGAGGCGTTTTGGGCAGGTTGCGACGAGTTATAGTTTTGTTTTTATTTGTATGTTCAAAGTGTTCTGTTTTCTTTTTTAGTAGAATTTTCCAATTATGAAATAGAAAAGAAGCGCAAAAAATAGAAACGAAACAAGAACTGTACCCTTTCGGCGCAACCCCCAATGGCCGATTTTTGGTTCTTTATCGTTATTTTTTGGTGTGATATAGATTTTTTGATTCAATTGTTTATTTATTTTATATGTGAAACGAAAAAAAGTAATAAAAAGGAATAGGAGATAATGAACAGCGACGCACAAAGGAAAATAACCGAAAGATTTTTCGGTTCTGTCGCTACATGTTTTGGTTGCATGGTTTGTCACTCAGGGGAAGCGTGTCCCTTTAGGTTTCTGTGTCCGACAGGTCATAGTGGCATGTGGCAGGCTTGGGGACACTTGCTACTGTGCCAACCGATGCCAGGGAGGGAGCACAGAAGGAAATAGGCCTAACCGCCCAAAGGATTAGTGGAGTTTATATTAAAACTAAGAGGAAGAGGGGAGTACGATACCAAGCAGAGAAAAATATATTTACGGAAAAGAAAAAAGGAAAAGGGCACGATTGCGAATTATACGCCGTCTTTTCCTCCAAAGGAGGGAGTGAAGAGGAAGGAATAGGTGGAATTGTTTAAATAAGATATTTCATATTTTTTTTTTCCCCCCCCCCCCCCCCCCCCCCCAGAATAGTTTCTTTGATAGTTAGAAAATGAATAAATGAGTGTTATAGAGCTATATGCAAAGAATTAGTTGTGAGGTTGTCGGTGTTTGGTATTATTTATTTTTAAAATTTTAAAAGGGTTTGGAATATGGAAGAAGTGCTTTGGTTCAAAACAGAAAAAGTGATAGTGTATTACGATAATAAAAATAAAAAACTAAAAGTAAAGAGAAAAACATAAAAAAAAAAAGAAAGAAACTGTTGTTAATACAATGACAAAAACGAAAAATATATCGTGTTAAACGAAATTTTTATTTTCTTTCTAAAAAAAAAAATGAGAAGTTTGAACAGGTTGGGGGGGGGAGAAGCGAGACGATAGGTGGAAACAGAGCAAAAAGCACGAACACAAAAAGTTTTTATTGTGAGCTGAGAAAATGGCGTTGGAAATAAAGAACATGTGGAGAAGGGCAGCGCGTTGTTGCTGGGTGGATAGGAAGCACACATAAGTATAATGTGGAGTGCGAACCCGAACATAAGATGGGGTGGCGCATGGCGTTTGGTAAATAAGCTAAATACCTAACAGCCTTCAATGTCAATATTATAAAAATCTATGTAAGTAATGTGCATGCTGACCCGGAACTATAGATAAAATTACAAGTATAGTTGTGTAAAAATGTTAACAGTATGTGAAAGATATTTACAGTAAAACATCCAAAACATAGATAACTATAAATTAAATCTGTAATTAAAAATCTAAATTATATGTTTTATACTAAGAAATGTTAATAAAAAGGTTATAATTGTAAATAAATGTAAGTTAAATTCGTAATTTTAAATATTTAGGACGAAAACAGTTTACCACGATTGCAGTCGATAAAATAAAGCAAGCACCCCAGAGACAGATAATGTTAATTGGGCGGAGTGACGACAAAATCGACCGTAAATCATAGTAGAACACTAAACCGGAAGCATGGTTATAAAAGCTATTAGAAACAGCACAAGGGGACGAGCCAGTGTATAAGCTCCTCAATAGAGTCACACGTTAGGAGTTAGCAAGTTGGGCAGAGCGGGTATACCTCGTTCTCGCGGACACAGGCATACTGTTATCCTCCAGAGGCTGTAGGCCGGACAATGAGGGCGTAGCGAGTACCAGCCCCACGCTCAAATAATGGAGAATGACTTCGACCTGCGCTGCTACGCGGGTACTCTGCTCGTCGAGCATAATCTCCGAATGCGCAAGCGGAAGCTCATCGTGTTGCAAAACTAAACAAAACAGTAAGTAGGGGAAGACCATTGAAAATGATTGTGGGAAGAGGTATCAAAGACCCGCGAATGGCCGAGCCGACTGAGTAAGAGTAATCGTAGAGAGGCTCCTTTCCGCCACAAGGTCCTTTTCTGTCGATTGCGCTGTAAGCTGAATTTTGGGGGATACCCTGGTGCTAGTGCGCAGCGCATAGGAAAACTGCGCCGGTCCAAGTAGCGGTGAGCGGACTCTGGCGATAGACTTTTCTTTAGCTTGTTTATGGTCCCCAACGTGAGATACGGGATCTCTTAAAGTAACTGTGGATGTTGGTTGTCGCTTTAAGGCCAGGAATTCAAAGCACGAATTGTGAAGCGTGAAAACTGAACCTAGTGATCTCGCTTGTGTAGTCGTCCCTTGGCATTATGGTGTGTGTTGGACGTGCGAAACCTTTGTTCTAGATTTAGGAGATAGTCTGTAACAGTAAATCCTGTTATGGGCACGAAGGAATCACCCTGTTCTAGGTACGGTTTTGGCAAT
>JARSSU010038905.1:0-15672 GCA_029619165.1 Eurosta solidaginis
GAGGAGAGAGTCTTTCAGTCATGTCTCTGCTATATCGGACCCATTTTAGGATTATGCTTGTGATTTGTTCGGAACTATTTCGTAATTTTAAACCTGTCGAATACCGGTTCAACTAGTCTGGGCTATAAAGCAGTGTACGAAAAATTCGTTTCGCTTCTTCAAATAGCAGGCATTCACTGAGGAAATCTCAATTTTATAAAATGAAGGTCGGACAGTCAGAGCATTGGTACTATAAGGAAACAAAACTAACATCACCTTACTATTTTTGCAGGGAAAATGAAATTTGAAAGCTTATATTCCTTGTTTGTGGATCACTTTCTCAAGCAACTAGTATGGTGAGAATCAATTGGATCGTTCAGTTTTAGTGCCGATGGCGCAAAAGTACGACAGCAAATGGCGTAGACGTATCGTGGTCTGATTATTGCCCCCGCTTATGTTACTTGAACTGCGATGAATCATGGTAAAGATTGAGATATTTTATCCACTCGCGAACCTGTCATTACTATATTAATCATCTGTTTTGCAAATATCATACAAAATTAATTCTTTTAGCTCAATTACCGGCCATGTGCAATTAGTCCTTACTTGGAGGCACCTGCTTCTGGAAAAGCGCGACACAGTCATGTCAAATATTGTTCCGTCGCTATATAATAGTGATTTATGTCGTCTTGCTTTACGGTTTCTAGTTATGTGTGTAGCAGTCCGAGCACTATTCCTTTATCACAAATTGCAGCTCAGAAACAATATCATTGTTGGATTAGATTATCCTTAACAAGTAATGTTTTTGATAATTATAATAAACTAAAAAGAAAGTATAATAAAATATTTTAACTAAGTTTTATAATAATTAACTGTCGTTTAATTCCGGTTGATCAAAGATAATCTAACACGTAGTGTGATTGTACTGATAACTACTAATAGGGGTTGGTTTTCTCGATGATATGAAGTGGTTAACACCGCTGTATCGCGCCATCATATTTTATCGCATATGATTTGGGATCAGGAAAAAAACCACGGTCCACTACGCATACACCACAAACAACTAAGCATTTTCACGAGCTTGCGAATTTAAGGTTTCTTTCCTTTTTGTAAACTTTTGGCCATGGAACGTCCCTAGTGAGTTTTTAACATCAGCGTTTTTTTTCCCCAGTTCTACTGGGACTCTACTTTAGACTAAAACTCATACCAGTGTAATTAATATGTATACCCGTCTCGACTATCAAATGTCACCGCTTAAAAAAATAATCGGTTGGCGAATTGTATCAGTGTTTTTTTTGATATAACAAAAAAAAAAAAAATTTTTGTTTTGGGCGGTATATTCGACCGCTAGCTGCGAATTGTAGTATTCCTTGAGCCCATACATCTTATTACACCCATACTTCGGAAATCAACTCTCGCACTTAAGATGTGGTCAGCGGGAATTATTGCGATTAAATAATAACGGAACTACACACAGCGGCTGACATATCTATAGTTAATTTCGACACCACTCACAATCGTTGTTACATAGTACAACAGCTTAATCATACGTACGTTTTTCTCTGTAACTTTGTAATTTAGTTTATTTCGTTACTTTTCTTTCTCAGTTACATAGTTCTTATTCCATTACTTTAATTTGTGTTTTTCTTTTTTTTCATACCACATTATTATAGGGGAACTGAATATATATTTATTTTCTTCTTCCATATTGTATTATGTCCTTTCATATCGGTTTTATATGGTGCACTTGTTCTGTTGTACTAGGCGTTTAAAAAAATAATGTCTTGTTTACCTTTACTATTATTGTTTACCTGTTTTGGTTTATTTTCTATGCCTTATCTATTTCGTAATTGAATGTAATTAACCGTAAAATCATTTTCCTTCACTGGAGATACATACTGTATACCTTACATAGATCTATTGTATGAGCAATTTGACGAGCTTAGATTCTATTGTATTCCTGTATGACATAGAGCGTACCCGAAACCATTGTTTATCATTCTTCGTGAGCCATTTCCTTCTTTGCTTGTTGGCAACGAGTCCTAACACTGGCGATGAAACATGCTGTCGTCACTCTTAATCAATCGCCAAATAATTGTAAGGGTTGTTATACCCCGTTAAGTTATAAAGTAATTCAGGCTAGATAGAGAACCTAGGTTGAAGCTAGGCCATAACTCTGTTAGCGGCTTTTTAGCGTTTTTTCTACTCATCCTGCCCGCCATAAGTTATCCGTCTCAAGTGCTTAGTACTTATAGAATTGGATTTGCACAGGTTGCATCGCCTTCTCGTGCTATATGTTGTCTTAACCTGTCGTGTTAGTTCTTATTGCCGAACAAAGATAACTCTTTTAGAGTGATTCATCCGCGTATCACTTATGGCCAGTCTCCGGGAAGAATTACTTGCTCTGCGCAACCTTCATCAGTCTATTTTTATTATGTAGGTTGTTTTCAATTACCCTCTTTTAATCTACCTGTTTTACTGTTTGTAGTTTTCTCGGAGACCTCAAAATCTATACATAACCCATACTGTAAAAATTATGGTGGATTTCCTACAGTATTTAACAGTGTATGATATACTCCTTCTTCGCATTACACCACTTCCATGGACTCTTGTTTACACTTGAGTGGTTGTGTTGTAAACACGTGGGAAATGACTTTGTTATAGTCACACCGATCATTGATACACCACCTTATATCGTCTATGCATACTATAGTACGGCATCATAATCAGCCTTTTGACGAATTTATCTTTTTTAAATATAAGGTCAATTTGTCATCGCACCAATATAATGCGGTCCAAATGAATATTCTCATAAATTTTGTAATTGTGGAAACAAGCGATTACATAATGGCATCTCAAAATTGGGGGTGGGTGGTAAAACTGGCTCACTTCTAGCAATTACAAACGAAAAGAAAAGGAAAATCCAATAATTCAACAGAACATCTCAAGGCTCCATTACGGTACTTAGCATCAGACTTGACTCGACTTGAGAACTGTCACGTACACTAGGTGTACTGTGTGTGTGACGAAGAATTGTAATATAAGTGTATATGTCTTGTACTTTGTATTATCAAACCAATGTCATTGTCACGCGAACATCATAATTGATTTACTTGTAAGGACATGTGTATTCAGGTGATCATTGTTTGATTTTCTAGTCGTATATAATATTCCGAAGTCTGACGTCTATATTTTGAGACGTGTTCATTTGTCACGACGTTACATTTAACACCTTATTGGGCTACGACTACCAGGTATTGGTACAGTCGCCTATTCAAATTGACATTACTCGTCTATCACACATTTAATACCCTTTTATTAAACCTATAAATGATATAATAAATTGAGCTATAAAATCAAAATTTCCTATAACCGGGCACTTGACACCTGCACATGAATGAATTGCTTAGTCGATTTCACACGTCTTTGTAATTTTTTTATAATAATGATTGATAGCAAGAAACTATTTGTACTGCATCTATTTGGCCGTCACTCCCACTGCCATAAACAATTGGATTTCCGGTATGCATAAATTCCCTAGAATATACTGAGTGTGTTGTCTCTTTTGTTGCTTTTAAATGCTTTTGTTTTACATCTTCCATCCCCCCTGTTCTCTTAGTTTCGCATTCATTATCTCTCATTCGTTGACTTATTTCCTTTCGGTTCGCGCCCCAAGTCTAAAAGTTTCTTTTTCGGCCGCCGTACTGGAACAGTTTTCAAGGTCAAGAAGGTCGATATGAACGATACACATGCCTATACAGTAGTTTGCTAGAAACAACTAATACTATCGTCCCTCTTCTTACCATCTTGAGTTATAATCTAGAGTCGTGGAGCATATGTATTAGCTCTTCTCACATGTCTAGGTTTATCTTTATTTGGAAGTTGTGGTGGTAGTGACAGCAATAAGCTAAGTAAGATACATATTTACCCACGTATAATATATACGTTTATTTTAGCGTTATTAACTCGGGGGTGCAGACAAAAAATCGATAGGAAGTTAGTGAGCCCGAGTTGTAATTAATTAGTATCTTCATTGCTTCGCGAAGTTCTGGGATGTACACAGATAGTAGACCATGGTCCTTTATTCTTCTCTACCAGTGTATTGTGGCAATCATTTTTATTCTCCGTTCAAAAACGTGTTCTTTTCGCTTAAGATCGATGGGTATATGCCATTAAGGTCAGGCCTCTTGTATAATAAAATTCGGCTTTCTACCTCTTCCCAATAACTAAGGTTAGCTTCACTATCGTTCGCTTCTTGTAGTCGATGTTTGATGTTGTAATATTTTGATTCTAGCACACTGTTTATGTTATGTGTTGAGTTGTATCCCATTCCTTTCCTGCTTCTTCAGGCTGTCATGTAGCTGTGCGTAGTTGCGGGTTTCTCCGTAGTGTCTTGCCAATATGAGACTGTAGTTTTCGATATATGACCTACCAGTAATGATTAATTGCGCTGTGCTAATTCACATTGTTCTCTCTCTAATCTTGTTGTATGAACTAGTCCAGTCCTGAGACAAAATGATCGCTCACTGCGCTAGTATTCGTTTATAGTGATGGGTGTGTGGAACTAACCTGGTCAGTGGGGAGGCGTTCCATATGCATAATTTGGGGTATCGTAGGCGTCAGTGAATTGTATGTGTTGACTGCGCAAGAGACTAACTAATGCAAGCAGGGCGGGAATCTGTTGTCTTTTATGTGAAATGAAAAGGGAACCAGAAAGTTAAGAGTTGTTGGGAATGGAAAAGAAGGAAAAGAAATAACAAGAACGACACGAAACCAATAAAATCTGAAAAACCAGAAAACAAACGGAAAAAAAAGTACTAGGGAAGAAGACAATACAATAAATCAACGCACAATTACATTAAAAACAAAAATGTCAAATGAAGAAATTATGTAACTCAGATAATTATCAGGACGTAATCTAATTGACATCTAATGATGAAATGAGTCTCCACAACCTCACCGGCATATGTTTGTTCTATTTGGGCACTAGCGCCAATGTATTAATTTTTTTTTTTTACAGTTGAGTGCTTCACTAATCATTATTATTATTCTGACCTTTTGAATTTAATAGTGTATCTTGTATTTCGGGTTTTAATGTGCCCTTATTGGGTTAACAAGAACTTATGAGTACAGCTGGTGGTTTTGTTTTCGTTAACACATTTTTGCAACTTTTGATTTTGTACTTGTCTTCTTCTTGTATGGGTTCCAAGCCATATTCTCTATCCTGCACCGACAACGCCTCATTTTCCCTGTGCCCACAGGCCTCTTGTAACTTTACCATTCTTACCTCATCACTAGCAGATATTAATTACTGAATATTGCTTACCCGTAGACATTTCTTAGCACTCTATGTTGCCGTCCTGTGCAAAACATCTATTAACTTTCATGTCCTTCGGCATTGGCTGTGTTCTTGTAGATTTTTCTTTTTATCTTGGAGACAGTTGTTTCCAATCTTTGTTTTACGCCCAAGACGTCTTTACGTAACGCTACATCTCGTATAGGCCATATACGGCGCCAGATGATTATTCAACAAGCGTTTGTTTCAACCTTTCCTTTTGTACTAGTTTTTTTATTAATAATCCCATTGGAATCGTCGATAAGCCTAGCACCCATACGCAGCAGCACAACACCCTCTCGTTAGCAAGCATTCCACATCGCTATCTCCCCCGTTTTTCCCTCTCCACCAGAGCCAAGGTCAAATTTATATTACGTAAGAACGGTGCCTCACTCATTGTGCTTGTTGAGGTTGTCATCTTGTCCCTGCCCTCCCTAGTGTACTCTTGTCCGTCTGTCTTTTTCTACTGGCCCACATTATCGCGGTCCGCCGCTCACTTTCTTTCGTCATTTTCGCCTTCGTGTCGGCATCTTTGTGCCCCGCGCGTGCCCCTCTTGGCAAAGTTAGGCATTTGAATTACTTCGTAAAGTCATTTTTACATGATGTTCAATATGAGGCAAAAAAAAAAAAAAAAAAAAAAAAATATAAGAGCAAAAAATTTAAAAAAAAACCGTTGACAAGGACGAGCGCCCCCCCTCGGTGTTGAATACCTGCAGAGGAAGTTAGGCGCCCAGTGTTTATTTGAACCTGTTTTTTAGGAGGCTTCCCAACTTTAGTACAGGGGACACTCCTAATTCAAAAGTTTATTGTCCTAAAGGGCTCCCAACTGCAGCCCCCCGAGACTACGATCGGTTGCGTAACCAACTGTCGTATACTGGTTTGAAGCCGCTGAGCTTGATCAGACTTTTTGTGTCTTTAGCTGGTTTTTTTTCTGTGCTTTTGTTTTGTTTTCCCGGACATTGGCGTTTTATTCTTCTGTTCTTTGTGTGGTTTTTTTCGTCCGGTCGCGGTCCGTAGCCTACAGCGAGGGAAGACATTTAGTTACTTGTGCGCGTTTGTGTTTGCGCATTAGCGCGTTTGTGTGTTTTGATATTGCTTCCTAGGGGGGTTTGCTGTTATTTTGCTCACGGATGTGCTTTTTTGCCTATGTCTGCGGGCTTTATTCTATACGTAGTGCCCAGCTACTAAACACTCTTATTGCAATTAAAAGATAAGTGAACGTTTACTGTAAGCCGCAACATTCGGTTATGGTGTAGATATACGTAAAGACCAAAAGCCAACCTTGAGGAAAAAAAAAAAAAGCACGCCGAACTGGAATGAAAGCCAGCAAAAAGCCGCACAGTTTAGGTTGGTGATTCGTGGTTAGAAGCTAAGGCGTGAGAATTTGTTTAAGGGAAAAGTCATGTAAAAAAAGATCAACAGTAAGGCAAAGTCGTTGAGGAGGGTACTTAAAAATCAAGTGATTAATAGTCGGCCGCCCCGTATGTTGGGAATTTTTCCCCGATAAAAAGGTGCACTTGTTGTACCATGAAAGCTAGCGATGAAGACTGTTTATGCTGGCCCTGTGTGGCTGGCTATGTGAAGCCGTCATCTATCTTACGTTTTTTTGCTCCTTGTGGGGTGTGTTGAACAATCAAACATGTGATTTAATTTGGATTCGCGCCGTGAAACATGGAAAGCAGCGTCTGTGGTTGTTTGTTGTGGATTGTGTTGATTACTGCGTTTGACAAAGCGACCCCAGCCCGCACTCCCTCCGAATGCCGCAGTTCTTTCTCTCCTAGAAGCCCGCCAAGCCATCCTTTTCACGCTAGCCGCACTGTGTGCCGCAGTCATAACCGGTGTTTAATGCGCACCAGCGTGCCCCCTCATGCCTCTTATACCACGATAGCTCGCAGTGTTTCTCCTCTGTACGTTCATGCTCATTGCCTGCATGTTGTTCTGTGCCTGTGTTTTATCAGTTGTGTTTGACTTAGTCTTATACTTATAATGCGTCGTTTTTTGCCACTCATGGTGTGACTGATGAAAAACTGGCTAATTCCTATTTAAAAAAAATTTAATACAAGGGGTGATGCGGCGAATATATTTTTTTTCCTCTTTGACAAAAAAAAAAAAAAAAAAAAAAAAAAAATAAAAAAAAAAAAAAAAAAAAAAAAAAATAAAAAAAAAAAAAAAAAAAAAAAAAAAAAAAATAATAAAAAAAAAAACAAAAAAAATAAAAAAAATAAAAAAAAAAAAATAAAAAAAAAAAAAAGAACAAAAAAAAAAAAAAAAAACAAAACAAAAAAAATAGAAAAAAAAAAAAAAAAAAAAAATAAAACAAAAAAAAAAAAAAAAAAAAAAAAAAAGAAAAAAAAATAAAAAAAAAAAAAAAAATAAAAAAAAAAAAAAAAAAAAACAAAAAAAACAAAAACAAAAAAAAATAAAAAAAAAAAAAAAAAAAAAAAAAAAAAAAAATAAAAAAATAAAAAAAAAAAAAAAATAAAAAAAAAAAAAAAAAAAATAAAAAAAAAAAAAAAAAAAAAAAAAAAAAATAAACAAAAAAAAAAAAAAAAAAAAACAAATTAAACAAAAAAAAAAAAAAAAAATAAAACGTCAAAAGCTTTAGCCCCTACTCCAACTGTTTCCTCCCGTTACGTGAATTTGAATTTTAACATGTTTGATGCCAACCCCCAAAAGTTTTCAAGGAGCGATATGCAATTTTGTTTCCTATAACACTATTTTAAAAGGGTTTTGTGCTCTTTGTTTCTTTATTGTCTGAGTGTTGCAGTGTATAGGCCTCTTTCTTGTCGTTTTGTTCAAAACCATGTGTTCTGAAACAGTTGAACCAGCTTTTTCTTTTTTTACTTTTTTTTAACACATCCCCATGACTCTAGCCGCCCTTCTTTTTTCCTAGCGCCCATATTATTTTGTTTATTTTTAATTTTTTGTTATTCTTTTTGTTTTTTAGTTATTCCTTCCTTTTTTTTTTTTTTTAAATTATTGTTTTTTATAAAAAATAACAAATAATATCAGTTAATTTATTACACTCCGTAAAAATAGATTTATTTTGAGAAATAGAAAGGACTAGTAATTTAACTCAGCTTGCTAAATAACCAAGCTGCCCCGGATAGAATAATTTTTTAGGCTGATACTTTCACATGTCATGGAAAACTCAGTAGGTACACTTAAGAATTTTATTCGTACGATATAGCTCCACTTTGCTAACCAAATAACTGGAATACAGGCTGACGCGATACCTCAAGAATTTTGTCTGTGTACTTGAACCGGCCGCAGGCCCATGATGCCCCACCTTTTTAGTGCGACAAAAAACATCGTCTGAAAATTTCACAGCCTAATGTTCAAATATGAGGCATTTCATGTCAAATCGGTTATTATTGGTTTTCTAGTCCCGCACGTTTGTTTTTTTGTGACTTCGAATCAAAGATTTCTTATTCATATATCTGCACACAATCAGAATTATTTAAATATTTTTTGACTGTTTTTATATACAGTAATACAAAATTGAATACTACATAGACGCGATGATACCTCATCGAGGGGATATAAGACTGAGCTTCCTATGCTCTTTGCGGGTCTTGAATCCGTGACCATCGGAGAGTGATATTTAAGTCTCTATATATAAGTGAACATCTCTTTGAGCCCAGCATATACATCAATTAATGGAAGAAAATGCTCACTCCACTGACAGATTACTAAATGTCAGGAAAAATGAGCTATTACTAATCAAATGAAGATTTAATTTAAATTCGTTGAATTTTGATCTCTTTTCAAACTTTTATCGACATTTCGTGTTACTCAAAAAAATTTTTTTCCTCTTAATTTTTTTTGTCGTTAATTAAACGATCCCTTTTCTTTTTGTAAATTATGTTTTGTCGGCTTTAAAGTTTTATCGATTAATTCAATTAACTAGGTCTTCTAGGTGCTTTGTTTTAATAAAACTTTACACTGGAAGCTGTGAAACAACCTAAGAATAAAACTTTATATTGGATACGAGACTTGTGAATTGCCAAATTTTGTTTGGATAACGCACGTTTTATCATTGTGTACAAAGAAGTTGTGATATTTTATCCGTCAAATGCCTGATTCCGTGTTTGTCTACATTTAGCATTTTGGCAGCGTTTTGACAAAATGGAAACATACCGCCGGCGATCTTCAGGATGTGATAGAACGAGATACAGGACCAGACCACAACAGTCAATTAAAAATCAAGTGATCGGTTCTATTTGTAATTTTGACGTACTCTATAAGCTGAAAATTCACACTTGTCTATCCACGATGCGTTTTTTTTGTAAACAGAAGTAATACAAAATTTTTAATTTTTGGAAAACGCAAAAATTTATTTTTTCATAGATTTCCATTGTAGAAATGCGATTCAAAGTCAATTGTTATTGAGGCTTTTGGGTATTCTATAACTGTCAAAAACAAGTTTGCGTTGAGTCAGTTTACAATAAAAACGTGCGATATAATCTTGTGCGGTATTTTAGCATGTCTGAATTGCTCCTTATTAAGCCCGATTTTTCAATGCTTGTTTTAATATTACCAAACAAAGTGGCAAGGTTAAACTCTAGTCAAATAAACTGCAAATTAAGCTCGCACTCGGGCATTAGACTTTGAAAGTCGCATCTCTCTCTCTTCTTATAATTAAAACACCGTGTCACATGACTGCATTTTGCCAGAATCTAATTCGACTAAAAACCTTTAGACCGAAGTTAATACAGCATAATATTATAATATTTTTTCTCATTATTTTGTTCAGAGATTGCTTTATGAGTTTTATTTTATTCACAGATCAAAGGCAAAACAATACAATCCATATGAATATAGTTCCTGATAAAGACTAACGGAGATACAATTTGACGTGCAATGCCCCAAAACAACACAAAAATGCCGTGAGGAGTCAATGTACTCATCGCCGCATACAAACCAACATGAAGGAAGAGAAAGTATCTTTATGCATACAAAGCATTGAAGAGAAACAAAATTTTGATAGTTTTACTAGAAATGTTAAATGAATAGGCCATAAACTGGCACGTGCTTTTAGTGGCAAGTACTTAGGAATAAATTTCATAAACCAGCCGTGGCTCACAATTGAAATAATCTTAAATTATATTTGAACAAACTTCAGTTAAATTCGGTCACATTTGCATCTTCTATGTTTTTATTGGTGGCTTATAATTTTGTTGAACAAAATACTAAAATTAAAAAAATACCTCGAAATTTGAATTGAATGGCTCGATGCCACCATAAGAAACCCCGTATACTCCTCTGGTAAGTTTACTTAATGCCTTCACTTTAAACCAACTGGGATTGTATTATGCTGTTAGTGAAAAATTGTAAATACAGATACCTCAAATTTATATTACTTACGGCATTTGCGAGCACAAAGGGCAGCCAAGTCTTAATCCACCTGCCTCTCACAACCTAGTGGAAGTCTTCCCGTTCCTCTTCTCCCGAACTGAGCTGTGGTCTGAAATACTTCAAGGCCAGAGAGTCTTCGTCCATTCAAATAACATAACCTACACAGCGAAGGCTTTGGGCTTTTATTTGCTGCATATCTTCATATCTGTGCGAAGCTCATATAGCTCATCATTATACTTACTTCAATATTAGCCGTCGGCATCGCGGACAGGGACATAAATCAATTACTTTTTATTTCAACATAGCTTTGTTTATTGATAATGCAGTGTGTTCGTTTTTGCATGGCAACTCTTTTTCATGCGCAGCGGCGGATCCAGGCTGCTTTTTGAGGGGGCAGATTTCAGTCAGTAATTGTTTCTTCCAATAGCTGATGTGTTTTGAACAAAGTTCACATCAAGATACTTTATACGTGAAAATGCAAGACAAAACAACAAGGGAAACGTATAGCAGACCGTTATTTTTTAGGGGTAAATTATTAGTATTTTTTACATTGTTTAATAATTTCATACACATATTTGCTTTCATTTAGTTATTCAAATTACACAATAGTACATCAAATTTTTTGATCTTCTTCATTGTTCATATTCACACAGTAAATTTAATTCTATGCTTCCCTTTTTTTACATATCTTTCAATTATATGATCAATATCAATCTCAATATCGAAATGAATATTTAAAAGTGCAAGACCAGTGAGTCTGTTCTGGGACATTGTGGACCGTAACCACGTTTTCAACCGGCGAAGTGTCGAAAAACTCCTTTCAGCACAAGCATTGCTAGCTGGAAGCGTGGCCAGAATTTTGATAAGAGCATTTATTGATGGAAACGCGTATTCATTGCAATCATTTAAAAATTTTACAGCTGATAGTGGAATTGATTTTTTGTGTTGCTTATCAGACCAGCGTTCTGACTACACTTCGTACTCTTCATCTACATTAATTTTATTTCCTCCAATAATAGATGCGTATCCTTTACCAAGATCTTGGACAAACTCTTTAGACAAATTCTTTTTTTGCAGTGTATTATCTTTGATGATTCGCGATGGGAGTAGCAAATTAAGATTAAAAACTTGCAATGTATCTTCAGGTAATCTACCTTGTAAATCAAGAATGATATGATCATCTGCTAAAGCGACTATTTTTTTGTAAATTCACGAAAAACGACTTACTGCTTCAAGTCTATGGTTTTTCTAATGTTCGCAAAGTGTCACTCAATGCTTCAGAAGCTTGATTCAAATCTATTGACGGTGTTTGCAAAAGTAAGCTTAGTGGTCGTGTAACAGAAAGTACATTGCTCAAACAAATCATTGAAATCACGAACACTGTCTCGCAAATAGATTTCAACACAGAACGGGCCTCAGAACTTGTTGTTGAATCTTGCCAGTAGAAATTTCTTGAAACGAAGCAACAATTTTTGTGATATTTTCTTCAAACTGCATTATACCATCATGTTTTTCAGCCCAGCCCTTTTCACATAGTCCACTTAATGATTCTTGCAGATGTTTTTTTGAAAACTATGGTACGTTTCGGAGACTGATTTGGAAAACTGATAATTTTTTTCATCAACGCAATACAATCCTTTGTTTGAAGAACTTTCGACGTTTTCGCAAGCGAGTTATTAAGACAATGGTTGAAACACGGACAAATGATTAGCATTGGTACATATTTTAATAAGTTCCTGCACAGCTTCCTTAACTTCTGATGTCAGTACAGAACATCCATCCGTTCCAATTCCAACGCAATCTTCGAAGGTTAGTCCTAAATTATTAAAAATATCGATCACTAGGTGTGCCAAGGCTACACCTGTCAATTTTTTTTCTCCATTTACAACATCTTCTCGGATCGAATCTTACGCATAAAGGAAAGATACAAAGTCTTCTCTTATATTGCCATCATATAAGTACCGCAAACAAAGGCTGAGTTGCTCAGTATGACTACAATCAGTAGTTTCATCGAAAATAATTGCAAAAAATCTAGCTTTTTTAACCCTGTCTATCAAAAAAGATTGAATTTCATCTTTGCAGCATTGAATAAGATCTTTTTGAGTCGTGTTGCTTATATGAGTAGCTCTTGGATGTGTAGAATTTAAAAGTTCTTCAAGCTCTTTATGACCTGCAGCGACTAAAAATTTCAAAATTGCCCTAAATTACCCTCGTTTGTTGCTGATTCAGAAAAGTTAAGTTTACCGTCATCTCTATGGCCTCTCAATGCTAAATTCTGTCGCCCACAAAGAATAATAGTTTTTATTTTTTCTCAACTTGTTCCATGCGATGAGAAGGAAGCAAATTAGTGATTTCCTTTCCTGGATTTCCATAAGTATTAATGAAATCTTGACTAAAAAGGGTTGATTTAGAGTGATATTTGTTAATAGCGTGGCTATTTAGTACACCTTCTTTACCGGACAACTTTGAAAACGATGTCACAGGAACACAAGTGCATTGAGAGGAACATTCGATTTCGAGTCACCAGTATCACTTGCAAATAGGAAACAATATTTACAAAAACATCCGTTTTTTGTTCAGAATAAACAAGCCACTCATATTCAGTTAAAAAATGATGTTTAAAGTATCGCTTTTCTATTTTTCCTTTTTTACTATGACTCGAAAAGGGAAGATATAGTCCTTTGGTGGTACCCAAGGATATTTTAGTAAGTTGTACTTCGTATAATCATCTAATAAATGTTTTTTTCCCACAAAATTACCTATGTCGCATCTTTCAACAATAGAATTTTTGAAAGTGATATATGTAGGTACATTCGAACCCGATTCAGTATTCGTAGATGCTGAATGCAACGTTTTCTCATTATTATTATCAACCAACAATGTATTAGCGTCGTGATTAGTATGAGTTAAGAGTGGAACAGTACTTCCGTTTTCTACATTTGTATAATCGCAGACCTGTTTTTGAAGTTTTGGCAGCTTGCAAAAATATTCCTTGATGCTCTTGATAGCTCGTCGCTTCTTATTACCTTTTCCATCAGAGTTTCCGTCCTGTAAATATTTATTTCAAGTTATTCAAGAATTCTCTTTGATTCACGTAGAAGCAGTGAGCAATATTTGCATGTTATGAAGTTTATCAACTTGAATTTTTTTTGATGCTGATTGATGTAGCGAATTAGAAATACGTAGACACAAGATTCCTCTTTTGATATTAAAAAAAAGCTATAAAAAGAAGCTATATGCACTTGTTTTCTTGCCATGACTTCAGTATATGCATAAGCATACTATATCCGAGTGATCTCACGAAAAAAGCTGGTGCAAATATATTGCTCGCTACTGTTATTTATACTCGACTGTTAAAAAGCAGCCTGATTCATGAAATTGTATTAGGGGGACTCATATAACCTTATAAATGCCTTATAAAGTGTGTAAACGTATAAATGTATCTAGTGCGCAAACGAGCTGTCAAATTTTGTATGAAAAATCATTTACACAATTTGTATAAATTTACGCGCATATTTCATTGTGTAAAAGCGGTAAATTCTCTGTAAAAACCTAAAGGAAAAGAGATTAAATGGTGATCAAAGCATCGCTAGGTGTTATTTTGAGTTTTATAAAACTATTCTTCTACAAATAATATTGTTTCTCTTCTCAACAAATTGTGGAAAAGCAAAGGTTTCTTCAAAAAACTTCTACAAAAAAACTACCACCTTTTTTCGAGCTTGCGTGGTAGAAGTGGTAGAACTTCAAATAAAAGAAAAATAGTGGTAGATCTAAAAACAAATGGTGAAAAATGCGTGGAGTGAGAGTGAAGATTCTGAATAAACTTTATTCAATAAAGTAAGGTTTGATTCAGTATGTTATCAACAGCGGAAATATTTCTGAGATTGGACTGATTTGCATGAGCATTCTTATGTTGAGCGCTAATATTATTTGAAAATTGATACTCGATTAAGGCATGCATACAAAAACTGCATTATCCATCATTATATTTATAAAAATACTGCATATAAATAGTGGGTTTCTGGGACTTCGTGAAAAAAGTTCCGAATAAATTTTGAAAAAAAAATCTAGTCTTGGTGTTGGAGGGAGATCGCCCTTTCGCGCCCTTTAAATCGCAGCAATATGCATTTACGAAGTCAGCCGTACTTACACTCTCTTGAGAACAGTCATATTCACATGTATGTATGCGATCACGTTTTATAATATAAAGGTTATACATAAATGCTCTTCAGCTTGTAGCAGCCACAAAGTCAATGTCAAGTTAAATATTGCTGTTTGGATCTTTTCTTATCGCAAGTGGCTCCCTTTGCTTGTTTCCTTACTTACATACTTACATATTTACTGGAAGCTCGGAGTGTAAACAGGGCCGGATTAACAAGTAGGCAGCATAAGCAGTTGCCTAGGGCCACCGATTTTAGGGGGCCCCCGAAAAATTTAAAAGCTCTCTAAAATTTTCTTACAAACATAAAATGTGAGTGAAAGAAAAATATAATCAGAACCGAAAATAATTTTTACCCAAATAAATAAAACTCAATTGACCGCATTCAAAAGGCGACGACCGACAAACTAGGCAAGGTTCCTAAAAAGGACATTTTCGACTCATTTTACAAATTGTATTAGCGTGCAAAGAAGTGTATCGAAGTGAAAGAAAAGTATATTGAATGATAAAAAGAATTATCTCAAAATGTACACAGGTTGCTTTTATTTTAAAAAATTTCGGAACAGAGGGTGTAGAAGCCTTCAACTCCATTTTGACTGCTATGCGTTCAGTGAGTAAATCATTGCAAAGTGAAAAAGCTGATTTGAAAACGTGTGCTTTTTTGTACGGATCATTAGAAAAGAGTTCAGTTTCATTCCGTGAAAAGTTCAATGATTTCGAGGAAAAAACAAAAAAATTATTTATTTTTACTAATAAATTCTAAATAGGTTATACAGAAATCGTACAACGTATTCATCGTAGAAAAAAACAACCTAATGACGGAAATGCTCCAGAAGTAGAA
>JARSSU010038907.1:0-17430 GCA_029619165.1 Eurosta solidaginis
ATATAATTGAATGATGCATCATGTCGTATTTTCGATATCTGAAAATGGCGTGTCATAGTCGTGATTCGGCCATTTTTACGCCATACAAAGTGAGTTCAGATAGTACGTGAACTGAGTTTAGTAAAGATATATCGATTTTGCTCAAGTTATCGTGTTAAGGCACCGAGCGTAGTACAGGCGGTCGACTGTCGTATACAAAACGGGCGCTGGCTTCAACCGATTCGCCTTTCCACAGAAAACAGTATCGTCCTAGAATCTAAGCACTCTACCAATTTCACACAAGGATTGGTAATGTTGTCGACTTATGGCATTAAAAGTGCATCCTAGACAAATTAATATAGGGCGGAGCCACGCCCATTGAAATTTCTTTATTTTGTATTTGTTGCTCATATCATTACTGGAGTTGAAGTGGCATCTATTGACTATATATACGTAAGATATTAACTTCTTTTAAATTGAATTAAAAAATAAACAATAAAAGTGGGGCGTGGTCGTTCTCCATTTTGCTAATTTTAGTAAGCGGGCTTAGTGTTATAAGAGTACGTTCGCTGCCAAATTTCATCATGAATCTCTCAACGACTGCCAAATACAGCTTGCAAAACTTCTAAATTTACTCTTTTAAAAGTGGCGGTGCCACGCATTGTCAAAAATTTTACCAGTTTGCTATCTGCGTCATAAGCTCAACTCACCTACCACACGTGTCATCGCTCATGCGTAGTTGGTAATAGATTATCGCACTTTTCGATTTTCGAAATTTCGATATCGAAAAGTAGCGTGTGGTTCTTGTCGATATCGTTCATAAAATCGCGATCTGAGATGAGTTGCCAGAACCTACGTACCAAATTTCATCAAGATACCTCAAAATTACTCACGTTATCGTGTTAACGGACAGACGGACGGACAGGACGGACGGACATGGCTCAATCGAATTTTTCGATACTGATGATTTGGATATATGGAAGTCTATATCTATCTCGATTCCCTTATACCTGTCCTAAACCACCGGTAGCCAATCAAAGTTACTATACTCTGTGAGCTCTGCTCAACTGAGTAGAAAAAGGTAGTGGTACTCAGTTTTAGTGATTGTAAATTAGTGATAGTACAAAAGTGCACAACCCTGCTAACAGCAACAGTCGGTTGATTGTGTTGTTGCGATGCAAATGTTCGGATGGCAGGTGTCATAGACACTGGCGCAATGCTGCAGTAACACGTGTCGAACCGCATGCGGTTACATTACATATCTATGGAAATGTTCATCTATATGTTTTTTTAAATATGTACATATGTATAAATGTATATTTCAATGACACAATGTTATTTATGACTTATTTTAAAATGCGGTTGTTTGTACATGTTATTCACATAAAAAACATATTTTTTGGCTTGTTTGATGAAATGTGTACCCACAAATATATGTACATAGCTACACATGTTTTGAGTAAGCCGCACACTAGTTCGTGCTATGGATTATTTGTTTGTGAAACATTGTTTTCTAAAGCTCTTGAAAAAAGACGGAGAACAATTGGAAAAAACCACTTCCTAATTTTAGGAGTCTCTCGTCTGAACATTAACAGAAATTTAGGCTTGGCAACCATTGAAATGGATTTATCTGCGCAGCTATGGCAGGTGTGTGAAAAATTCTATAATCTATTTAAAATTAATTATAATTCTTCAATTATAGAAAAATTACAAACAAGTAAGGACGGGCCTGTCTTCGGCTGTGCCGAAGACTTCATACCTTTCATGATGGGTGCTGAACAATAATCTTTATCCCGTTCGTAATCTCCAAATAATCGGATGTATAAGATAAGAAATATATAGTGAACAGATGTACATACCTAAACGATTTTTAAGATAAATATACAAACAAAGTGCAAAAAACCACCTTATCTGAAACGATCGGTTGTATGGGATATATATTATATATAGCTCCGATCGAAATGATTTTTCAGGAAATCTTCTATATATATTAGAATATATATCACCGAGTTTCACGTTTATACTTTCTAAATTGCGCAGGAATGACCAAAATCGTCTTATCTGAACGATCGGTTGTATGGGAGTTATATATGTTTAGTGGTCGATCCTACCGGATCCGACAATGTCTAATATATACAAAAATACATCCTTGTGCCAAATTTCATTGAGATATCTCAAAATTTGGGTGACTAGTTTGCGTTCAAACAGACAGCGACGGACGGAAGGACAGACGGACATGGCTATATCAACTCAGTTCGTCGCCCTGATCAATTCGGTATACTTAATGGTGAGTCTATCTTCTATATTTCTCAACGTTACAAACATGGACCAAAGTTAATATACCATTTCATGTTCATGAAAGGTATAAAAACACGTCAAGGGCGGGACTGCAACATATTAAGCAGCGCACGGTAGGGGGTCACATCTTCCGTGTTCGATTTATTGCATTATATTATAATAGGGTATAGATACGTCAGCATAATAAATGTTGTAAAGATATCGCAGTTTTTACTCCAGTTATTAGGTGTCGGATTGGCACGGCTTATACAAAATATTATATATAACGAAGTCAATACTATGTCATTCCTCTATACCAATACATACAATATTATCAAATGAAAATAATATTACCAATGTTGACAAATACGTTTGGAATTTAATGGGCTCAATTCAAAAAATCCAAGGTCTTATTTATGCTTTGCCAAAGCTTTTAACAGAAACATTTTTTAATTAACAAAAATTTGCTTCGCTTAAGGCCACCGTGCAGCAAATTGTATGTACATCTTTCGTCATTTTCAATTTCAATTCAAATTATTCGTCGTGTACGTGTAGAACTTTTATTTAAACAAAATTTCGCTGTTCCCGTATTTGAATTAAGCCATTAAATGTTACATATTTTTGATTCTATGCTTGCACCCCACCCCTCTCTCCCAAACTGCGCTTTCGCCACAAACGTTATAACTTCTAAGCTTGATTTGTTGTTGTTTTGTTGGTCAGTATTCCATTTTTGCTGTTTGCTTGCCGCTGCTTTTCACTGCGGTCAACATTCAAAAACATTCGCACCAATTTTGTGTTCATGAATTTCATATATAAATATATTCTTGTTGTATTAAAAAATAATAATATTCTAACATGCGAATTTACTTTAGTCTAAGCGCATATTTGCACTTGCTTGTTGTTGTGTAATTTTGGAAAGTTTACTATGTATGTTAAAAAACGATTTATTTACCTTTTAGTACTCAA
Source organism: Eurosta solidaginis (assembly GCA_029619165.1). Taxonomy (NCBI): domain Eukaryota; kingdom Metazoa; phylum Arthropoda; class Insecta; order Diptera; family Tephritidae; genus Eurosta; species Eurosta solidaginis. Next base: position 3,223 of record JARSSU010038907.1, read on the forward strand.
TAAAATGTTTGTATTTGTATAAATGTACTCATATTTGTTTGCTAACATATTTATGTTTATTCCATGAACCTCAAGCGACAACTTCATAAAATTTAATATTGTTTATTAAGGGCTATATACGATAAGAGGTTTACGCCGATCACTTTATCGGCGGCGGCGCCTAGGTATTGAGCTGAGCGTTCTTACTTTAAACATTTTATTTTGTATTTAAAAAAATAATAATTAGGAAAAGTTTTGTTATATGTATTTAAGAAAAGCAGGTTTTGGACATTTCGGAAAGGCCCGGGGGTTCTTCGGATCGTTGAAATAATTTCTGTAGTAGCGCCTTGCGGAGGATCTCTCCGTCGGTCACTTACCCTCACGGAGGAATCGAACCTAACCCCGGTCTTGAGAACTGGTACTGCTTCGCCTGCTGAAAAAAAACAGAAATACCTGCAATGGTCACACTTTTGTCTGTATATCTCGTGCAAAGCGTAGTTTCATCTAACGAGATGTTCTGATATAACTCCTAATACTCGTCGTCGGCATGATTTTTTAAAATCATCACGCACAAAGGCGACCATGATGTGCGGACAGTAGCCATCCCCACCACCAGTCGCTACGAAGCCTACTGGCCTTCACACCATATGCCAGCACAGAAGCCATAGGACTGCGACTTCAAACTCATACCTCCGTCGATCTCACTTTCCTCGAAGCTCAAGGTGTGCTCCGAAGATTTTCCGACGTATGTTTTTATCGATCTACGTGGCCAAACTACGCCAGAGAAACACCTTGCAACGTTAGAGAGTAAATATTCGACCACGGACGCTGGCCTCGAAATCATAAGCTGTCTAAGAGCACATCATTGCGTAACTCATTGTGAAAACGCATAATCCTCCGCGCATCTACATATGTAATTTAAATTTAACAAGTATCCTGGATAGAGTTTTACAATGTAGACCAAAATTTGCTGGCTTTTGTGTTCGAAACATTGATTTCAATAGGCTTCGTTAAACCAAAACAATATTTTAGAATGAAAGCCGACCGAACTAAGTTGAAAGAAGTTAAGGTTATATGCTTAGTCCAAACTATTGTTTTCCTGTATTATATCTAAGAGCTCATTATGTATGACCACGTAGCTTCAGTTTTCAGACTAGTTCGACTGTACACTATTTTAGTGTAGTAGCACACCCGGTCATTTGTTCGACTGTCTTGGGAAAGCTTTTGCTTCATCGCTTTGAGTGTTCTTTCGAAGGCAAACGCCTCACCTGGTAAATAAATATATGCGCCTACGTATTCACATTTGTAACTGGAGCCATAACGTGTAGGTGATATTTAAACTTGGTTGATAGGTTATAATGAATGTGATTCAGCCCAAAGGGCTAGTTGGAGACAGGGCCGCCAACCTTAGGAAATGTGTTGGATGATGAAGTGTGAAAATCAAAATTAACATTTCAGACGCTATTTTATAGTTTGGCAAATAAACAACAGATGTTTGAACATAAGGCCAAGTGATTTTTTAAACCCTTCTCATACGTACATATATATTCAACTTAAGTATGAGCTGAGAATCAGTTCAAAGGAGTATCGGAACCTACTTAAGGATTTTGCATCACTGATTAAGCTTATTCTTTTAGCCAATCGGGATAACGAATTTTTTAAAAATCGGCATCATTTTCGGGCAACTTTATTTTTTAACAAATTGAGGACAATTTGAAAACATGATCGATCATTTTGTTCGAATTCATTGTTCTTTATGAAGTTTTTGGAAAAGTTATGCAAAGTGAGCATTTAATATATTTTACATAATTTTTCTTTTAGTGTTTTGTTTTATTAAGTTGGTGAATTCAGTATGCAAAATCCGTGTTAAGCCGGCATGGAAAGCGCCTGTTTTTTCAAATTAGTTTTGAAGGCTTAGAAAGAGTTAAATAGTTGATACCTCTTTAAACCAAATCCGACTAATTTTCGACATGAACAACCCGGCCTTGACAGTCTTAAATGTGTACAGTAAAGCACTGAACGCCGTCGCGCCGATATTTTTAACATTCGGCGGCGGCGTGCGAACAACGACGAACTGCTTATACCTCTAATATATATAATATGCATTTGCCCCCACTCTTTTCCGTCAGCTTTCGCGTTATATATGGCCGAAATTGAAATTATGTTTATAATGTGATTTATACAAAATTTTCATTCAACGTTTTGTGGTCTGTTTAATGGCGTTCGAATGTAGATGTGTGGGCATTCGGTATAGCGAATTTGTGGATTTTAGTATAAAATTACAAATGTGTTGCTGACACAATTGAAATTTGACCGCAAAATGGTAGATCACATTTTTGGTCACGCACAATATTTGATTTTAAATTCAATTACTCTTTGACCTATTCGCACGCATATATATATAATGGGAAAATTTGTGCCGTAATTAAACTATTTAGGTATATTTTATATCACTTTTTGGAGATAATTGTTTTATGTGTGAATAATTGCGTTGAATAGATTGACCTCATCAGACCGTTGCGTGTTTGAGTACTTGAGTAATTTTGAAAAGTGCGCGTATTCCACATGAAAAACTGGTTCGGATTTTCAGGACACCAAATTGAGAAATGAAGTAAATATTTCTTGTCGTATTTGTGAAAGTAACTATATGAATAAATACAAATATAAAAGTATCGGTTTAGTACACGATTAGCCTGGTTCATTTGGCCACTTGCGGGCAGCGCGCTGCCACAATGTTCATTAAAACAAAAAGTGTAGTCGGACGTGTTCTTTCGGTTAAAAAACAAATGCTATAGTCTCTGACTAGCACACACACAACGGAGTTGTACCCAATGAAACTACTAGATACATATTTTTTGATGAAGGTGGATAGCTGCCTGATGAGAATGGTTGGAGCTACCCAATTTGGATGGAATACTCAACTTTCTGACAGCTATCCCATTATTATGTCTCCCGAGATTCCGAATTATTTTTCCATTCTTACTGATCATCGGAAACTCAGCCAGTCTACTGTTATTCAAAGAAGATCAACATCCCGATAATAAAAAACAAGTAAGGAAGGCTAAGTGCGGGTGTAACCGAACATTACATACTCAGTTGAGAGCTATGGAGACAAAATAAGGGAAAATCACCTCGTAGTAAAATGAACCTAGGGTAACCCTGGAATGTGTTTGTATGACATGTGAATCAAATGGAAGGTATTAAAGAGTATTTTAAGAGTGAGTGGGCCATAGTTCTATAGATGGACGCCATTTAGTGGACCAGGGCTGACTCTAAAATTTGTTTGTACGACATGGGTATCAACGAAAGGTGTTAATGAGATTTTAAAAGGGAGTGGGCCTTAGTTCTATGGGTGGACGCCTTTTCGAGATATCGCCATAAATGTGGACCAGGGGTGACTCTAGAATTTGTTTGTACGATATGGGTATCAAACGAAAGGTGTTAATAAGTATTTTAAAAGGGAATGGGCCTTAGTTCTATGGGTGGACGCCTTTTCGAGATATTCCCATAAAGGTGGACCAGGGGTGACTCTAGAATGCTTTTGTACAATATGGGTATCAAACGAAAGGTGTTAATAAGTATTTTAAAAGGGAATGGGCCTTAGTTCTATGGGTGGACGCCTTTTCGAGATATAGCCATAAAGGTGGACCAGGGTTGACTCTAGAATGTTTTTGTACAATATGGGTATCAAACGAAAGGTGTTAATAAGTATTTTAAAAGGGAATGGGCCTTAGTTCTATAGGGTGGACGCCTTTTCGAGAGATTGCCATAAAGGTGGACCAGGGTTGACTCTAGAATGTTTTTGTACAATATGGGTATCAAACGAAAGGTGTTAATAAGTATTTTAAAAGGGAGTGGGCCTTAGTTCTATGGGGACGCCTTTTCGGGATATCGCCATAAACGTGGACCAGGGGTGACTCTAGAATGCGTTTGTACATATGGGTATCAAACGAAAGGTGTTAATAGTATTTTAAAAGGGATGGGCCTTAGTTCTATGGGTGGACGCCTTTTCGAGATATTCCCATAAAGGTGGACCAGGGGTGACTCTAGAATGCTTTTGTACAATATGGGTATCAAACGAAAGGTGTTAATAAGTATTTTAAAAGGGAATGGGCCTTAGTTCTATGGGTGGACGCCTTTTCGGGATATCCCATAAACGTGGACCAGGGGTGACTCTAGAATGCTTTTGTACAATATGGGTATCAAACGAAAGTGTTAATGAGTATTTTAAAAGGGATGGGCCTTAGTTCTATGGGGACGCCTTTCGAATATGCCATAAAGGACCAGGGGTGACTCTAGATTTTTTGTACGATATGGGTATCAACGAAAGGTGTTAATAAGTTTTTAAAAGGGAATGGGCCTTAGTTCTATGGGTGACCCTTTTCGGGTATCCCATAAACGTACCAGGGGTGACTCTAGAATGTTTGTACATATGGGTATCAAATGAAAGGTGTTAATGAGTATTTTAAAAGGGAGTGGGCCTTAGTTCTATGGGTGGACGCCTTTCGAGATATCGCCATAAACGTGGACCAGGGGTGACTCTAGAATGCTTTTGTACAATATGGGTATCAAACGAAAGGTGTTAATAAGCATTTTAAAAGGGAATGGGCCTTAGTTCTATGGGTGGACGCCTTTTCGAGATATTGCCATAAATGTGGACCAGGGGTGACTCTAGAATTGTTTTGTACGATATGGGTATCAAACGAAAGGTGTTAATAAGTATTTTAAAAGGGAATGGGCCTTAGTTCTATTCGCTGACGCCTTTTCGGGATATCAACATAAACGTCTACCAGGGGTGACTCTAGAATGCGTTTGTACAATATGGGTATCAATGAAAGTGTTAATGAGTATTTTAAAAGGGAGTGGGCCTTAGTTCTATAGGTGGACGCCTTTTCGAGATATCGCCATAAAGGTGGACCAGGGGTGACTCTAGAATTTTTTCGTATGATATGGGTATCAAATGAAAGGTGTTAATGAGTGTTTTAAAAGGGAGTGGGCCTTAAATCTATAGAGAGGACGCCATTTCGAGATATCGCCATAAACGTGGACCAGGGGTGACTCTAGAATTTGTTTGTACGATATGGGTATCAAACGAAAGGTGTTAATAAGTATTTTAAAAGGGAATGTGCCTTAGTTCTATTCGTGGACGCCTTTTCGGGATATCAACATAAACGTGGACCAGGGGTGACTCTATAATGTGTTTGTACGATATGGGTATAAAATTAAAGGTATTAATGAGGGTTTTAAAAGGGAGTGGCCCTTAGTTGTATATGTGAAGGCGTTTTCGAGATATCGACCAAAATGTGGACCAGGGTGATCCAGACTTCATCTGTCGGGTACCGCTAATTTATTTATATATGCAATACCACAATCAGTTGTCCTTCCAAGATTCCAAGGGATTTTGATTTCGCCCTGCAAAACTTTTTCATTTTATTCTACTTAATATGGTAGGTGTCAATTTTACAAACTTTTTTTCTAAAGTTACATTTCGCGTCAATAAAACAATCCAATTACCATGTTTCATCCCTTTTTTTCGTATTTGGTATATTATTATGGCATTTTTTTCATTTTTCGTAATTTTCGATATCGAAAAAGTGGGCGTGGTCATAGTCAGATTTCGGCCATTTTTTACACCAATATAAAGTGGGTTCAGATAAGTACGTGAACTGAGTTTAGTAAAGATATATCGATTTTTGCTCAAGTTATCGAGTTAACGGCCGAGCGGAAAGACAAGCGGTCGACTGTGTATAAAAACTGGGCGTGACATCAACCGATTTCGCCCATTTTCACAGAAAAATGTTAACGCCATAAAGTCTATGACCCTACCAAATTTCAAAAGGATTGGTTAATTTTTGTTCGACTTATGGCGTTAAAAGTATCCTAGACAAATTAAATGAAAAGGGCGGAGCCACGCCCATTTTAAATTTTCTTTTACTTTTGTATTTTGTTGCACCATATCATTACTGGAGTTGAATATTGACATAATTTACTTATATACTGTAAAGATATTAAATTTTTTGTTAAAATTTTACTTTAAAAAAATTTTTTTTTAAAAGTGGGCGTGGTCCTTCTCCGATTTTGCTAATTTTTATTAAGCGTACATATAGTAATAAGAGTAACGTTCCTGCCAAATTGCTCATGATATCTTCAACGACTGCCAAATTACAGCTTGCAAAAGTTTTAAATTACCTTCTTTTAAAAGTGGGCGGTGCCACGCCCTTTGTCCAAAATTTTACCAGTTTTCTATTTTGCGTCATAAGTTCAACTCATCTACCAAGTTTCGTCGCTTTATCGGTCTTTTGGTAATGAATTATCGCACTTTTTCGGTTTTTCGAAATTTTCGATATCGAAAAAGTGGGCGTGGTTATAGTCCGATATCGTTCATTTTAAATAGCGATCTGAGATGAGTACTCAGGAACCCTACATACCAAATTTCATCAAGATACCTCAAAATTTACTCAAGTTATCGTGTTATGGACGGACGGACGGACGGACGGACGGACATGGCTCAATCAAATTTTTTTTCGATTCTGATTATTTTGATATATGGAAGTCTATATCTATCTCGATTCCTTTATATATGTACAACCAACCGTTATCCAATCAAACTTAATATACTCTGTGAGCTCTGCTCAACTGAGTATAAAAATTTAAAATAATAAATTTTACGCACATAAATATGTCTGTTTTAGGCCTTGTAGATGTTGATGGTGATGTAGATACATCTTCATATTATTGGGGCTTAAGGCCGCGGCACAATGAAATTTTCATATAAATGCGTTTAACACAAGCTTATGCATTCCAGTAGCATCGCCATGTTGGGTTTATAAATATGAAGGAACTCCAGGCTTGGCAATTGAAGTTTATTTCGCCTTGCCCAGTGCGGGTTGGAGGAGGAAACGATCGAGCACGTTCTGTGCTCGTGCCCTGCACTTGCCAGGCTAAGACTCCAGCTATTGGGAGTGATACAGCTGTCAGATCTAGAAGCAGCAAGGCTTAAGTCCTAGGAAGCTTCTAGTATTTGCCAAGAGGGACGGAGTTATTTTATAACATAGGTCCTGGTTTTTGATAGGGTTTTTCAGTTTGGTCGTTAAAACAAACTTATGGTAACACTACGGACTCAATCAGTCTATGTGAGGTCCTCATGGACCGGCCAGTTCAATCTAACCTAACCTCGCCTTGTCCACGTACAAAATTTCGTGAAGCTCAAATATTCTCCCTATAAAACAAAAATACTTGCTAACGTATTCTGTGTCGTATTCATTTGTTATATTGCAGTTTTTAATGACGAAAGATGTCAGAAAAGTTACCAAAGAGTGGGAAAAATAATTTAACTTGCAAAGTGTGAAAGTCCCCTTAGCTAAAGCAAATGTCAAATTCTTCTTCTTGTGCTTTGTTTGCAACAAAAGTTAGCAAGTTGGCTACTTTTTCAATCTACCGTTCCCCATAAAAATACATGCAATCTACTCATAATGCATAAGATTGAGTAAAACGCATCTATATCAAATAGTGCTTATGTGACGGGGCATACACTGCGTTGTCACTGCGAGTCGTCGCAATGCGTCAAATTTGGTGGAAGACGATCAATGTATGGTTAAATAATTTTAAACTATAACGACGCACGCTTTAGCCGAATAAACGAAGCACAGTTGATTTACTACACACACTATTACACACCTATCCGCTACATGCGTCTTATTAAGCCACTCGATTCGTAAGAAATTTCTGTCGGATTTGAAAATAAATTTATTTAGTTGACAGCTTTCGAATCGCATTTGCTTTCGAGTCGAATTACAGAATGGGCCCCCATCGTACCTAATATTAATAGTGACTCCACCTATATTGGAGTACCACGGGAGTTCAGGTCTTCCTCCACCTGCCTCTCCCATTTCAGTGGAGTCTCTCCCTCCCTCTGCTTTCAAACTGCGGTGTCGACTATAATCGGAGCGTCTTTCTTCATTCGCATAACACGACCTAGCCAGCAAAGCCTTTGGGGTTTTGTTCGATGCACTATCGTCATATCTGGGATAAAGCTCATACGGCTCATTAGTACACCTACTTCCATACTCGCCGTCGGCATCACGAACAATACCATAAATTTTCTGGAGAAACTTTCTCTCGCACACTGCAAGAGCCATGTCATCTCTCAACACCGTTCATGTTTCTGAGCCATACATTAGGAGAGGTATGATGAGCGACTTGTAGAGCGTGATTTTCGTTCGTCGAGAGAGGACTTTAGTTTTCAATTGCCTACTCAGTCCAAAATAGCGCTTGTTGGCAAAAGCTTTTCTCCGTTTGATTTCTAAGCTGATATTGTTTTTGCGGTTAATGCTGGTTCCAAATTAGGCAAAATCCTTCACAGGCTCGAATGTATGTATATCTGTCAAGGTGTGAATGCGCTGAAAGGGATATTATATAAATATTTCCGTAAAGTTCTAGACATTGAATCGCATAATTGTACAATAGGATAAACTACGAATTTTCTAACAATTTTTATATGTTCTGCCACAGTTGTGATCTTTGGCTCACATATGTATATTAAATATCTTTAAGAGGACTTCAGAAAGCGGTTTTCAGCTTGGTCATTTGCGATCATTAAATAACTAAATTGTAACGTTTCAACTGAAAATTTTGAATAGTTTTCAATACACCCACCCTAATATGCGTACCTATGTAAGTATAGAAGCCATGGTATTTATTTCAATTAAAGCAATTAATCAAAAGCACGCGTACATAATTATGAGCTCATAGTGGGTGGGCACACTTAAGTAATAATAATAATAATCGGTAATCAGTGAGTCAACCCACTCAATATGCACTTTATCATTGTGAAGATGTTAAAATAGTGAAGCTAAGTCACGCCTCGCTGTTAACCGCAACCGCAAATAAGTCGGCAAAGTTTCATTAAAACAGATATCTACGTTTAATATTAAGCACAATGACAACTTACATAAATAATAACTTGCTGCTGATATTTATCAAATTTAATTATTGCAAATTTAAGATAATAAATTTAAAGGAATTTTATTATTCCTGCCTTGCTTTAAATATGTTGTATACATATTAGGGCGGGTCGATTTAAAAATCGCTCATTGCTCTGTGAAAATCGTATTCTAGGGATCAAAATAAGAAACTTTGCCGAAGGAACCATACCTCTAAAACGAATTCTGATGTCCCCCCCTTTGGGTCGAACTTTTGGGTAGGGGCAATTTCAATTCTACCTGCTGTGCCTTGTGGTGGCTTAAAAAAACAACACAAGCAATTTTACGATCTGCAATTGTGTCACAGTGATACCTTCATTTTTTAAAACGGTTGAATAAAAAACCCACACAACTATGTTTACGACATACAAATGCATCACAGTGATGCCTTGATTTTAAAAGGGGGTTGCAAAAACGCAAATTTCTAATAATTTTTTTTAAATTTCTTTTCTATTACTAAGTTAAATTAATTTTTTCATTTACATATGTTCTGACTAAATAAATTTCTAAACAGAAAAATAAACTCCAAAAAGAAAAAACATAGGCATTTCAAAGTGGGATTTTCAAAATTTGCCCCTACGACCCAAAGGGGGGGACATCAGAATTCGTTTTAGAGGTATGGTTCATTCGGCAAAGTTTCTTATTTTGATCCCTAGAATATGATTTTCACAGAGCAATGGGCGATTTTTTTGCCTCCCCACAAATCGACCCGACCTAATACATATATAAAAATACATTTTTGAACGGCATTTTGTTATAGTTTTCTTTGGTAGCACTAATAGTTTAACACCAATTTCACACAGAAACTGAATGGAAACACAATTTTGCTTAGCAAAATAAATATTTTTTCCTTTTCACACAGGGCCACTTGCTTCATTAACGAACATCTGTCAACAGCCCACAAAAAATATTTCTCTTTTTACAAAAAATTGTTAAAATTGATATCAGCCGTTTCCCCCTTAACTTCAAAGATAATCAAAGTAAAATGCATACGCAACCATTTGTAGATGCTGCACTTAACCAAATGTGTCCCAATGTTTTTTAAAACCAATATTATCTTCAAAATTTGCAAATGATGCAAAAATAAAAGGTTAAGTTTTTTTTGAAGTTTTTCAAAAACCGGATTAGATTTTTGACTCCATTAGGCATCCAATAAAGCAAAAATAAGATAATTGGGGATCTGTCTTTGTATGGAAGATTGAGTTGAATAAGTGCTTTAGACCCACTTGCAGAACGGCAAGTTCTCTTTTTAATTCAGAGTAAATTTGATATGAGGGGTTAAACTCATATATTTTTTTTTATTTACTCTGAGCTAAATAAATTACCTACCGATCTGCAAGTGGGCCTTAATGTATAAAATTTGACTAATTGTTTCATTAACCGTCTGTGTGAAATATGTATACAGAGGAACCGCTCCTAACGGACACCTCGATTAAGTGGACACCTCCCTTGGACGGACGATTTTTAATGCACCAAGTTTTAGGCGGATGCCTTTTGAGAGACCTGTTTTCATAACAAATCAATCAAAAACTTCTCTTGAACGAACGCAAACTCCTCGTGAGCGGACAAAGAAGGAAAAATGTTTATCAATTTATACGTTTGAAAAAACATCGTACCTATTAAGCCCATTTTTGCGTTAGATAAATATTGTGGCGAATATTAGCATTTCTAACATCACTATGCTGTTAGTAAATAAACACAACAACAGTAAGCCATTAACTTACATATATAGAAGGCAACGAAGAATATTTCACACACATAACCAGCAGCTTGAAGCAAAGAGATTATTTCACATATGTAGTCAGCTGGTAAGAGCGAAGAAGAAACAGAAACATCACACATCACGTTTCACCAGCTAAGAGCAGAAGTTGTTATTCACTTATACATATACACGCATATGTGTAGCTAGAAAAAACATAAACAACATATATAAATGTATATAGCTAACCAAGTATGAGATACAATTGTTCAGAAGGCATGTTCGTGAAAGTCTAGACCTTAGGAGAAATAGGTGAACGATGCTAACTGAGAGTATAAAAACAGCGCAAGCGAGAATCGATCAGTTTGATTTTAACACGCTTAGTGAAGTAAGCGATAATTGTAATTATGAAGTACGACTCCCAATGTAGTCTAAATAAAGAACCTTTTTGTTATACTGAATAGTTTGAGTTATTTATTCGACAGTTCAGAGATTCGAACGTTAACAGAAATAATCAGGAATTTCTCAAAATTCGTTACAATATGTATTCAGGTTTAAGAAGTGTCATTGCCTGTCTCTACTTAGTATCACATTTATATAAATGAAAAATAAGTCTTTAAGATTTCCTTAAGTTAGATTAGGTTCAGCAGGTCGCTTAAAGACTTCGCATAGCATAAACTAAATGTGTCCTGAGCGTTATCAGCATCTTATTCGACGACCAAACTGTGAAACCTCCTCAAGATTCATGACTTTTGTTGGTAAATAGATACATCCTCATGGAAATACTTAAAATTATCTAGGGCCACCTCACTACAGGTATCTGGACCTGAAAATTTGGATTTAGGTGATCTTCTACACATTGCAACCCTACGTTTGGTTTAACAACTTTCCCTACTTGGTTGCTCATGTGTAGCTAGTTTATCCTTTTCCAGTTCATCAGCCTTTTCGTTACCATCTATGCCAAGAAGACAGTGGTGCTATAATAATTGTAAGGTTCTCCCTGTTCCTATTATTCCAAGTAATTAATCCTTGCGATAGACGATATTATCGCGCCAATGGCCACCAGGTTGTCAAAACAAAAGTTTACGCGACCGCAGTTTGGGCAAATTTTTCCAGTATCTTTGTCAGTTTGCACGATCTGGTTATTACCGGATCGGCACCATACACCACAGACCATCCCGTTTCCAGTAGCTCTGCCAGGTTGTACGATTTTGTTATTCCTGAGTCGGCACAATATACCAAAGACCATATAAGTTCTAGTACTTTAGCTCCATTTTCGTATCGTGTATTGTATATTTCGGCGCGCCCTTCCAACTCTATTCAGACTCTTAGATCTCATCCAAAGCACGGACTTACATAAGTTTTAGAGTAGTATATATTAAAAATAGTATTTAAAAGAGAAGGCTGTGAGTACTTATTCTTTTAACTAATTTAAAAAAATGTAAAATAGCTATCCACTCCGTTGAGCGGACACCTCTCTTGGGCGGGGAAAGGTTGGCTGACGGTGAGTGTACGCCCAAAGGAGATTTCACTGTAAATATTTTTTCTGTAATTTTGTGCATGCTGGGTCTATCAACAGAGGCAGCTGCCTAATTGGTTCCGATACTCAACGAGTGAGATATTTTAGGTTAGCGCATTTGTATTGTTGTTTATTTGGATATTCTGTTATATCTGTCTGTTACAAAATTGTTTGTTGTTGTTTCTGATTTCTTTTTGTTTCTTTTTCAATCATCTCGTTTCTTTAAAACATTTTCGCTTAATATAAAATTTGGCTAATTTGCTCTAATTTCAAACAATAAAAATTATTATAAGCTTGAAGCAATGTTTGCTTTGAGCAATGCAAGGCGTCATGGTGGAATAAACAGGTAAAGTAGACCGTCAAAGTTTTTCACCAATTTCCATACAAAATTGTGGAATCATGCAATCCATTTTTGAGTAACTTCCCAGAGAGCTAGAGTCTTGGAACTTGGAAAATGCTGTGGCATATATTAACATAACTATGATGCTAGTAAATAAATGCACAACTACAGCAATGCAAGTAGCCACACATATGCACATTTAAACATCGAAGCAAGCACCCACACATACATGTAATCAGCAGATAAGACTAAAGAAGAAAGAGAAACTGTCCCACATCATGTTATATCAGCCAGGAGCGAAGATGGCATTACTCACACTTATACAGGTAAATAGCCAACAATGAGATACAACTGTTCGAGAAGGCTGTTCGTGAAAAGTCTAGAAGTTAAGTGAAATAAGTGAACGAAGCAACCGAGAGTATACAATCAGCGAAAGCTGAGGAATATTGAATCAGTTTGATTTTAACACGCTGTAAGCGAAGTGCGCACTTAAGCAAAGTAGTGCTGTCAATAAAGAACATTTTGCTACAATGAATATTTGAGTAGTTTATTCGACATTTAAACGATTCCAATGAAAACAGAGGGTGCAGAATAATCAATAGTTCCTAAAATTCGTTACAAAACATTTATACATGATGATAATTTAACATGAGGGAAAATAAATTGCAAGGTGGTCGAGGGATCGTGAAAATTAAAAAAAAATCGAGTTTTATGGAAATTTTAACGAAACTTTGCTCTTTATTAAGTTGTAAGATTTTGAATAAAAGTATTTTCTTGATGGGGCAGAAATCGAGGTATTTAGAGGTACTAGTAACTATATTAAACGATATTTTAGAATGAAAGTCGACCGATATAAAGTTGAAAGATGATAAGGTTATATATTCAGTCCAAACTGTTGTCTTCCGGTCTTATGATATAATAACTCATTATGTATGACCGCGTAGCCTCAGTTTTCATACTAGTTCGACTGTACACTACTTTAGGGTAGTAGCACACCTGCTCATTTGTTCTAATATCTTGGGAAAGCTTTTGCTTCATCGCTTTGAGTGTTCTTTCGAAGCAGAAAGCCTGACCTCGTAAACATATGTGTATTCACTGTTTTAACAAGAGCTTTAATGTGTAGGTGATATTTAAACTTGGTTGATAAGTTATAATCAATATGATTCAATCCAAAGGACTAGTTGGGGATAGGGCCGCCAACTGTAGGAAAATTTAAACCCGGAGACTTGGGTGCTGAATGATGAAGTGTGAAAATCAAAATTAAAATCTTAGACGCTATTTTATAGTTTCGCAAATAAACAACAGATGTTTGAATATAAGGCCGAGTGATTTTTTAAACCCTTCTCATACGTACACATATATTCAACTTAAGTATGAGGTGAGAATCATTTCAAAGGAGTAATTTAACTTCGGAACCTACTTAAGGATTTTGCATCACTGATTTCGCGTATCCGTTTAGTCAATCAGGATATATAATTAAAAAAAAACGAAAAAAGATCACCTATGGCGTGGAAGTGCGTAAATAACACAGGGAAACTTTTAAAGCTTCGCAATCTGACTATGATGACTGTCTGTGAAGCTAGGAGTTGAAAAGACGAGTGCACGCCTCATGACTAGAATCAAAGTATTTTTTGCCCAATCCACAAGAAAGTGGACAACTAGTTTTCGCGCAATAAGCCTTCTTAATATC
>JARSSU010038911.1:0-20156 GCA_029619165.1 Eurosta solidaginis
AGCTAATAAAAATGTCAAAAGACAAAAGATTAAAATTTTTAAATATTCGAAAGTAAAATATATTAAAATATTTTAATAAAATGTATTTGTATCCTTCCCCGATACACTACAAACACGCCGTTGGCTCCACGCCTTTTCTGCTTGGTCGAGCATGTGCAACTCTCGCCTCTTGCGCGCTTTCGAGCTATGTATGTAGCTAATCCGCTGTTTCGTTTCCTACTTTTCACATGCGGCCGGTGACCCGATACAGATGTATGTTTCCCCATAGCTCGATTCCTTCTAGGGATTACCTAAATAAGATTAGATACTGTGCTCCGCTTTTTTGTCAGATCTGTTCATTTCCATAAGTTTATAATCATCGATATATACACCTCGCCTGCCATTTGAGCGCCTTTGCGCTGGCCTTCCAAATTGATTGTTGCCCATACCTGTAAAGAAAAAGTACCAGTACAAGTACAAGTATCAGTACCTCAGTACTTCGACAAATGAGCACAAGTATAAGTATCGAGGTACTTGTACTTGAATATTTGAAGTACAAGTAAAGTAATTTTAAGCACTATCGAAGTACTTTGATAAGCATTGAAGGGTTTTGAAGCGGATCAACCAGCACCCTTACGATCACCTAACTTTGACAAAATTTTTGAAGAAGAGTTTTACAGGTATTTTAGATACATCAACAGATTTCAATATGCTTCAGAGTTATCCTCTTATGAAGGACCTATCACTCAAAACGAATACACCCTCAGCTTCCTCGGACCTAGTAGAGCGTTTATTTTCCTTAGCAGACATTGTTTATAGTCCTAGAAGGCAATCAGTCACGGACTTTTCATTTGAAAAAGCTAGTACTAATCAATGCAAATGCAAAACTACTTTAATATTGTTAGCTGTTGTACAATTTGTACTTATTTGATATGTTGTTTACTTCTTTTTGCTTTCTAATATAAATTTTACTCATATTTTGATTTTCCATTTATGAATCAAACTGACATATTTTATCAGAAAAAGTACTTTCGTGTACTTTCAAGTATTTCATAAGTATATCTACTTGTACTTTCGGATTCGAAAGATTGAAGTACTTTTAGATTTGAAGTACTTGAGTACCAAATAAGTACAATGTACTCAAGTACTTCAAATCTAAAAGTACTTCAATCTTTCGAATCCGAAAGTACAAGTAGATATACTTATGAAATACTTGAAAGTACACGAAAGTACTTTTTCTGATAAAATATGTCAGTTTGATTCATAAATGGAAAATCAAAATATGAGTAAAATTTATATTAGAAAGCAAAAAGAAGTAAAACAACATATCAAATAAGTACAAATTGTACAACAGCTAACAATATTAAAGTAGTTTTGCATTTGCATTGATTAGTACTAGCTTTTCAAATGAAAAGTCCGTGACTGATTGCCTTCTAGGACTATAAACAATGTCTGCTAAGGAAAATAAACGCTCTACTAGGTCCGAGGAAGCTGAGGGTGTATTCGTTTTGAGTGATAGGTCCTTCATAAGAGGATAACTCTGAAGCATATTGAAATCTGTTGATGTATCTAAAATACCTGTAAAACTCTTCTTCAAAAATTTTGTCAAAGTTAGGTGATCGTAAGGGTGCTGGTTGATCCGCTTCAAAACCCTTCAATGCTTATCAAAGTACTTCGATAGTGCTTAAAATTACTTTACTTGTACTTCAAATATTCAAGTACAAGTACCTCGATACTTATACTTGTGCTCATTTGTCGAAGTACTGAGGTACTGATACTTGTACTTGTACTGGTACTTTTTCTTTACAGGTATGGGCAACAATCAATTTGGAAGGCCAGCGCAAAGGCGCTCAAATGGCAGGCGAGGTGTATATATCGATGATTATAAACTTATGGAAATGAACAGATCTGACAAAAAAGCGGAGCACAGTATCTAATCTTATTTAGGTAATCCCTAGAAGGAATCGAGCTATGGGGAAACATACATCTGTATCGGGTCACCGGCCGCATGTGAAAAGTAGGAAACGAAACAGCGGATTAGCTACATACATAGCTCGAAAGCGCGCAAGAGGCGAGAGTTGCACATGCTCGACCAAGCAGAAAAGGCGTGGAGCCAACGGCGTGTTTGTAGTGTATCGGGGAAGGATACAAATACATTTTATTAAAATATTTTAATATATTTTACTTTCGAATATTTAAAAATTTTAATCTTTTGTCTTTTGACATTTTATTAGCTTTGTAAACAACTGCCGAACGAAGTTACTGTTATCATTAAAAAGAGGGGACTAGACACATGATTGGTTTTCTCGCTTGATTGGCCCTCGTCATCAGTAACAGGTGCAGAAAGGAAAGGATCGAACGCGTTCTGTACTCGGGACCTGCACTCATCAGACTAAGATTCCAGCAATAAAGAGTGACACAGCTATCACGTCTGGAAGCCGAAAATTGGGTAGGTTTTAAGAAGATTCTAGTTTTTGCCAAGCGAACGGAGTTATTTTATAACATAAGTCCTGTTTTTTCAGTTTGGTTGTCTAGGAAATTTCTGATAACGCTGTGGACATAATGAGTCTTTGTAAGATACTTATGACCGGCCAGTTCGACCTAACTTAAAGTGATGTGATAGTATTGTTGTTTTTACTGTTGTTTTAGTAGGGCTTCGCCTCATCAAATAGGTGTGACCACTCACAAGTTGTCATCAATATCCTTGAACCGGAGCTCAAGGAAACTTGCCAATGGGGGTGGACCAGAGAGAAAGAGGTGTTAGAGGCGTTCGTTGCACATTGCAATTGTGAAGATGGTGGGAAACACGTTACAAGCAGGACATACATCATGTACATATGTCGGGCGAGGTTGTTTTCTTCTACTGCGGGATTAAGCTAAGCGTGGGGCAGTTGAGGGCGAGCAGTTTAATATGAGTTATAAGGGAGTAATTTGATGTGCTTGTAGGCGTATGAGTCGTGGGACAGTGGATGACGTACCCGACTCACACGTTTGGGGTTGCGGGTTCAAAGCCCACTGCAAGCAAGCATTTTTTAAATTTATTATCTTTTTTTATTTTATAAATTATTATTTTAATGGACTGTATGTTATTTTACTTAGAGAGAGGTCACTATGTACCTGTTACACCTTGTATTTATTCATTGGGGGCGAGCACTGGGGGCTCCAGGGCATTGGCTGCGGGATGAGCCACCTTGGTTTGCTTTGAAAACCCCCTATTACACCTTGTATTTATTCATTGGGGGCGAGCACTGGGGGCTCCAAGGTATTGGCTGCGGGATGAGCCACCTTGTTTTGCTTTGAAAAACCCCTCTTACACCTTGTATTTATTCATTGGGGGCGAGCACTGGGGGCTCCAAGGTATTGGCTGCGGGATGAGCCACCTTGTTTTGCTTTGAAAAACCCCTATTACACCTTGTATTTATTCATTGGGGGCGAGCACTGGGGGCTCCAAGGTATTGGCTGCGGCATGAGCCACCTTGTTTTTCTTTGAAAAACCCCTATTACACCTTGTATTTATTCATTGGGGGCGAGCACTGGGGGCTCCAAGGTATTGGCTGCTTTGAAAAAACCCCTCTTTGGGATAAAAAATTTAAACTATGTGTTTAGAATATTTCACTAACAAGTTGAGAATTACAAGCACACTCAATGGCTAATGAAACAAACGAAAGAAAAAAAAGTCATAGTTTAAGTCGCTTAAACAGACTTCAAGAACAGGGCTCGCCGGGCAATTGCCGGCATAGAAGATTGTTATACCATAAGGTGGTGTGTGGTATTTTCCTTAATTTTACTATACAATAGCGGCTGCATTTCATAAACGCACAAGCACAAATGGTCACAGAAAATATGTAGAGTGTCTTGTCTACTTACATATTTTGTTATCAACAAAAAAGATTGCGAAAATATTTGGGATTGTTGTGGGTGTTGACAACCCTTTGTTGTTCATGCATCGGGTACGATCGGTACTAATAGCTTTGGGTATTAGCCCGACTGTCTCGAAAACAAAACATCATGTCGAACTTTCTGGGTCCTCCCACCCACTCCATCCGTTAAGACGTTAGGATCGCCTTTTAAATCTCTGTACGTACATATGTTAACATTTATATTGGCGACAGGATTCACCTTACGCAGCCACCGTGATGTGGTGGTAGCGTACTCCGCCTCCCACATCGAAGATCCTTGGTTCACGCACCGGGCAAAGCAACATCAAAATTTTATATACAAGTTTTTTCAATTAGAAGAAAATTTTTCTAAGCGTGGTCGCCCCTCGGAAGTGATTTGGCTAGCACTCCTAGTGTATTTTTGCCATGAAAATCTTCTCAGTGAAAACTCATCTGCTTTTCGGCATCTGCAGTTCGGACTAGGCATAAAACATAAAGATCCCGTCCTGCCAATTCATAGGAAAACTTACGCCAATTGGAAGAGAAACTCGGCCTTACAACTCTTTGGAGGTTATCGCGCCTTACAATTTTTATACCCAACTGTACTTGTACACAGGGTATTATAACTTTGATAGGATAACGGTTGGTTGTACAGGTATAAAGGAATGGAGATAGATATAGACTTCCAAAAAAAATTTGATTGAGCCACGTACGTCCGTCCATCCGTCTGCCCGTTAACATTATAACTAGAGTAAATATTGAGATATCTTCACCAAATTTGTTACACGAGCTTATCTGGACCCAAAATAGATTGGAATTGAAAACGAGAGAAATCGGATAATAACCACGCCCACTTTTTATATAAATAACATTTTGGAAAACACAAAAACCTTATTATTTAGTAAATAATAAACCTAGAATGTTAAAATTTGACGTGTGGAGTGATATTGAGACTCTTCATAAAAATTTGAAAAAAAAATTTAAAATGGGCGTGGCACCGCCAACTTGTGATAAAATCAATTTTACAAATATTATTAATCATAAATCAAAGATCGTTAAACCTATCGTATCAAAATTCGGCAGAGAGGTTGCTTTTACTATAAGGAATGCTTTCAAGAAAAATTAACGAAATCGGTTAAGGAACACGCCCACTTTTATATAAAAGATTTTTAAAAGGGTCGTGGACGAATAAAATAAGCTTAAAATAAGCTGTATCTCTGCAAAAACAAAACTTTATATCCATGGTATTTCATTTCTCAAGTGCATTAATAACAATAAATAGGAAAAAATTCAAATTTTAAAAAATGGGCGTGGCACCGCCCCTTTTATGACTAAGCAATTTTCTATGTTTCTGGAGCCATAACTCGAAGAAAAATTTGCGGATCGTAATAAAATTTGGTACACAAATTTTCCCTATAGCAGGAAATATTTCTAGAAAAATAGAAGATTTTAAAAGTGTCGTAGACGAAAATAATAAGCTATATCTTAGCGAAAAAGAGCTTTGTATCAATAGAATTTTACTCTATAAATTGTATTATAATATTATATTGAAAACCACCAAAATTTTTGAAAATGGGTGTGGCACCGCCCCTTTTATGACTAAGCAATTTTCTATGTTTCGGGAGCCACAACTCGAAGAAAAATTTACATATCGTAATAAAGTTGGGTACAGATATTTTCCTTATAGCAGGTATTTTTTCCTTATAGCAAGTAAAAATGGATAGGATTGGTTAAGGACCACGCCCACTTTATATAAATGACTTTAAAGGGGTCGTAGGCCAAAATAATAAGTTAAATTTTAGCGGAAAATTGTTTTGTACCAATCGTGTTTTGTGCCATTATAACATGAAATGGGAAAAATTCAAATCTTGCGGCGTGGCACTGTCCCTTTCTTACAATGCATTTCCCAACGTTTCTGGAGCCATAACTCGACGAAAAATTTGGTGTTTAACAGGAAATATTTTCAGTAAAAATGGACTAAATCGGGTAAATCGCCTTCTTTGATATAAAATATTTTGTAAAAGTGTGTAGATGCAGGTAATAAGCTATTTCTAGTAAATGTTGGAAAGTTTCCTTAATAACCCTGTCCTTTTTTTGTAATAACGCTTTTTAGTACAATGGCAATTGTGTGTTTATGTTTATTGTTCTGTTATATCTTTATTTAAAAATACACAGTTGGAAAATCACTAAGGCTGAAGAAAAACTGCATTATTACCCGCTCAAAGTCATTGGTGTTAGCTTCTGTATCTTTTTGCTTCTTTTAAACAAAAATTAGTTCAGAATAGAATAATATGTATTATTGCGCAGCCTTGTAACACTATTAAGCACACAAAACAAACAACAACAGCATTTCAAGTGTACAGCTGGGTATGTAATGTTCGGTTTCACCCTAACTTAGACTTCCTTACTTGTTTATTTATTCACCTTACGCGACAATAATGGTGGCGAGTCAGTCCAACAACTCTAATTGCAAGCGGTGAACGCTTGCTTATAGCAATTTGTGATTATTTACTACAGTTCTACCTGAAAAACTACTAAATCATACGAGAGCCCACACTTCGGATTCGACACGATGTGTGATTAACTCATTCCGTCCTATTTAAATCAACAATTTGGTAGGTCTTCCTTATGTTCCTCTTAGCCTTAAACAGCACTGCAACGCATTATGAATTCCCTACTTCGCATACCTTTTCAGCAAATCCAATCATCAATTTAAATATGAACATCCTCAAAATGCGCCAGAGCTAAATAAGTATAACATACAGACAAATACATAAATTATACTCACCATCACACAAATATTCATACCTGGGGTAAAATTGTAAAACACTTTTGCTCATGGTCTGTAAGTATCGATTCACACAGCAGATGTGGGCTTAATTATTTAGGCAGAAATGCAGGTGTTGTGCGTAGTCTCACATCGCATCTTAGGTGCATACTTAATTTTTAAGATTTATTGGACCAACAAGCCACAGTTGCAGTAAAAGATATGAGTGGTAGCAGCTGTTCTAATATAAGGTAGATGAAGAGCAATTAATTATATACATAGATGTCATTTGAACAGGAAGTCATAGTAAACCGCTACTAGCTAGTGTTAGAAATGGATACATGGCTTAAGCATATGAAATAATTTTTTGTAACTTTCCTACTTTGTAATACAACCCTGTTTAAGTATAGAGACTGAATTCTAAAAATTTGGCTATAACGGCTTCTTCGAGCTTCACTTTTTCACGAATTACTAAAGAGGAAGCACGAAGAAGTAAGTACAAATGAAATTAATTGTTTTAAAATTGGATTTTTGTAATTAATATAAATATTTGACAGATATTAAAACCGACGCTTTAATATAATCAACTTGTATCGTGTTCTTAATATTTTCGTTCTAATAATCAGTTGCATTCGCCGCCGCAACATTATTTTAATATTTCTTCCACGAATCAATGTGAAGAAAATCGCAATTTTACGTTTTTACATGAAACGCTATAATTTAAGAAATTACGCCACGTCGCCGAAAATGCCAAATTCGAATGATGATTTATCTAGCGATAGCGAGGCTGATCGTACTGTCATTCAAGATGACACAATCAACAATCTTCAGGAACAAGTCCACAAATTGCAACTGTCCTTGGAAGCCTCCGAAAGAAACAGACTAAACTTGATGAAAACGCTCGCTTCGTCAACGACCGCAAATAATATGTCTTGCGAGTTTTCATCTGAATCATCTGCTCATAACACGACAAATATTTATGCAAATGCCTCTACTGCCGCCTACTGTTCAGCCACCATATTGGCCACCGCCGCCTCATGTCCAGTATACACACTGTCACACACTGCTGCGGATTATCCAATCCGCACATCACCAGAAATCTCATCTGCTGCCGCTGGTTACCCAGCCCTTACATCACAGCACATTACAGCTACAGCCGCCAACACTACACAAATATCTACCATCACTTCTAACAGCGTTTTTCATGCCCATTCATGGAACAGCAATAACATCGTATCATCGGAACAGCAATCGCCTATTGTAGCGACACACTACACTCCGCAAAGAAACTACATCACAGGAAGCCATCCTACAAATTTGCCGCCGTACAACTTTTCATACATTTGTCCCACAGCTGGTGCATCGTTAAATGCACCACTTTCGTCACCTTTAAATAATAGCCAGACACAAATGCTACAACCGCAAACTTCAAGATTTGCCACAGTTCTCTGGTTCGCCAGAGGAGTGGCCAATGTTTATTGTTGCTTTTCGAGAAACCACTAACATGTTTTCGTACACTAATGTTAAAAATCTACTTAGATTGCAGAAATCCCTAAAGGGAGACGTCAGGTCTAAAGTCGAATCGCTTTTAATTCATCCCTCAAGCGTGAATGCCTTAATTTCATCTATTATTTCATTTATTATAAATAAGCCGTACCCCACTGTTAGCGATTTTAGTTTATGGTTGTAACAAATTTCAATGTTTGTTGTTAAAGCAACTGAGTTGAACACATCAAATGTCAAATCCGATCAGCTGGTGAATAAAGGTAATAGATCTGTAAAAACTGTGCTTGCCATATCGGAAGAAAAGAGTAAATGCATTTTGTGTAATGAGAACCATAAATTATATCGATGCGAAAAATTTAAAGAATCAATTTATAATGAGCGTTGGGAATTTGTGAAGAAGAATCGTTTATGTTTTTGTTGCCTTTCTGATGGACATAGCGTTCACAACTGTTTACGACGTCGCGCGTGTGGTATATCATCGTGCCAAAAGTACCATAATAGACTGCTTCACAATCAGAACGATAATATTGGCAGCCCCACCTCAGCTGAAACATCTGTTGCTAATGTAAATATTTACAGCAACAACAACAATAGTCAGTTTAAACCAGACATCGGCGTTTCATACATCTTAAGATGGTGAGCAACTCACACAGATAGCCTGCGCTCTTTGTTTAGTGAATGGTTCAGTCTGCAATGGGCAATTGCGTCTCAACATCGAGTGTTGGTATCGCTAGTTGCGCAGCGAAAAATATGTGCACGTATTTACGTAAATACATTTTATTAATATGAACTTAACTAATTTAATATAAACAAGTAAGGAAGGTTAAGTTCGGGTGTAACCGAACATTACATACTCAGTTGAGAGCTATGGTGACAACATAAGGGAAAATAACCATGTAGGAAAATGAACCGAGGGAAACCCTGGAATGTGTTTGTATGACATGTGTATCAAAGGAAAGGCATTAAAGAGTATTTTATGAGGGAGTGCGCCATAGTTCTATAGGTGGACGCCATTTAGGGATATAGCCATAAAGGTGGATCAGGGTTGACTCTAGAATGCGTTTGTACGATATGGGTATCAAATGAAAGGTATTAATGAGTATTTTAAAATGGCGTGGACCTAAGTTCTATAGATGGACGCCTTTTCGAGATATCGCCGTAAAGATGGACCAGGGGTGACTCTAGAATGCGTTTGTATGATATGGGTATCAAATGAAAGGTGTTAATGAGTATTTTAAAAGGGAGTAATCCTTAGTTCCATAGGTGGACGCCGTTTCGAGATATCGCCATAAAGGTGGACCAGGGGTGACCCTAGAATTTGTTTGTACAATATGGGTATCAAAAGAAAGGTGTTAATGAGTATTTTAAAAGGGAGTGGGCCTTAGTTCTATAGGTGGATGCCGTTTCGAAATATCGCCATAAAAGTGGACCAGGGGTGACTCTAGAATGTGTTTGTACGATATGGATATCAAATTAAAGGTATTAATGAGGATTTTAAAAGGGAGTGGTGGTTGTTGTATAGGTGGTCGCCTTTTCGAAATATCGCCATAAAGGTGGACCAGGGGTGACTCTGGAATGCGTTTGTACGATATGGATATCAAATTAAAGGTATTAATGAGTATTTTAAAAGGGAGTAATCCTTAGTTCCATAGGTGGACGCCGTTTCGAGATATCGCCATAAAGGTGGACCAGGGGTGACCCTAGAATTTGTTTGTACAATATGGGTATCAAAAGAAAGGTGTTAATGAGTATTTTAAAAGGGAGTAATCCTTAGTTCCATAGGTGGACGCCGTTTCGAGATATCGCCATAAAGGTGGACCAGGGGTGACCCTAGAATTTGTTTGTACAATATGGGTATCAAAAGAAAGGTGTTAATGAGTATTTTAAAAGGGAGTGGGCCTTAGTTCTATAGGTGGATGCCGTTTCGAAATATCGCCATAAAAGTGGACCAGGGGTGACTCTAGAATGTGTTTGTACGATATGGATATCAAATTAAAGGTATTAATGAGGATTTTAAAAGGGAGTGGTGGTTGTTGTATAGGTGGTCGCCTTTTCGAAATATCGCCATAAAGGTGGACCAGGGGTGACTCTGGAATGCGTTTGTACGATATGGATATCAAATTAAAGGTATTAATGAGTATTTTAAAAGGGAGTAATCCTTAGTTCCATAGGTGGACGCCGTTTCGAGATATCGCCATAAAGGTGGACCAGGGGTGACCCTAGAATTTGTTTGTACAATATGGGTATCAAAAGAAAGGTGTTAATGAGTATTTTAAAAGGGAGTAATCCTTAGTTCCATAGGTGGACGCCGTTTCGAGATATCGCCATAAAGGTGGACCAGGGGTGACCCTAGAATTTGTTTTTACAATATGGGTATCAAAAGAAAGGTGTTAATGAGTATTTTAAAAGGGTGTGGGGCTTAGTTCTATAGGTGGACACCTTTTCGGAATATCGCCATAAAAGTGGACCAGGGGTGACTCTAGAATGTGTTTGTACGATATGGATATCAAATTAAAGGTATTAATGAGGATTTTAAAAGGGAGTGGTGGTTGTTGTATAGGTGGTCGCCTTTTCGAAATATCGCCATAAAGGTGGACCAGGGGTGACTCTGGAATGCGTTTGTACGATATGGATATCAAATTAAAGGTATTAATGAGTATTTTAAAAGGGAGTAATCCTTAGTTCCATAGGTGGACGCCGTTTCGAGATATCGCCATAAAGGTGGACCAGGGGTGACCCTAGAATTTGTTTGTACAATATGGGTATCAAAAGAAAGGTGTTAATGAGTATTTTAAAAGGGAGTGGGCCTTAGTTCTATAGGTGGATGCCGTTTCGAAATATCGCCATAAAAGTGGACCAGGGGTGACTCTAGAATGTGTTTGTACGATATGGATATCAAATTAAAGGTATTAATGAGGATTTTAAAAGGGAGTGGTGGTTGTTGTATAGGTGGTCGCCTTTTCGAAATATCGCCATAAAGGTGGACCAGGGGTGACTCTGGAATGCGTTTGTACGGTATGGATATCAAATTAAAGGTATTAATGAGTATTTTAAAAGGGAGTAATCCTTAGTTCCATAGGTGGACGCCGTTTCGAGATATCGCCATAAAGGTGGACCAGGGGTGACCCTAGAATTTGTTTGTACAATATGGGTATCAAAAGAAAGGTGTTAATGAGTATTTTAAAAGGGAGTAATCCTTAGTTCCATAGGTGGACGCCATTTCGAGATATCGCCATAAAGGTGGACCAGGGGTGACCCTAGAATTTGTTTGTACAATATGGGTATCAAAAGAAAGGTGTTAATGAGTATTTTAAAAGGGTGTGGGGCTTAGTTCTATAGGTGGACACCTTTTCGGAATATCGCCACAAAGGTGGACCAGGGGTGACTCTAGAATGTGTTTGTACGATATGGGTATCAAATTAAAGGTATTAATGAGGGTTTTTAAAGGGAGTGGTGGTTGTTGTATAGGTGGTCGCATTTTCGAGATATCGCCATAAAGGTGGACCAGGGGTGACCCTAGAATTTGTTTGTACAATATGGGCATCAAAAGAAAGGTGATAATGAGTATTTTAAAAGGGAGTATTCCTTAGTTCCATAGGTGGACGCCGTTTCGAGATATCGCCATAAAGGTGGAGCAGGGGTGACCCTAGAATTTGTTTGTACAATATAGGTATCAAAAGAAAGGTGTTAATGAGTATTTTAAAAGGGTGTAGGGCATAGTTCTATAGGTGGACGCCTTTTCGAGATATCGCCATAAAGGTGGACCAGGGGTGACTCTAGAATGAGTTTGTACGATATGGGTATCAAATAAAGGTATTAATGAGAGTTTTAAAAGGGAGTGGTGGTAGTTGTATATGTGAAGGCGTTTTCCAGATATCGACCAAAATGTGGACTAGGGTGACCCAGAACATTATCGGTTGGATACCGCTAATTTATTTATATATGTAATACCTGGCAAGATTTTAAGGGTGTTTTATTTCGCCCTGCAGAACTTTTTCATTTTCTTCTACTTAATATGGTAGGTGTCACAACCATTTTATAAAGTTTTTTCTAAAGTTATATTTCGCGTCAATAAAACAATCCAATTACCTTACCATGTTTCATCCCTTTTTTCGTATTTGGTATAGAATTATGGCATTTTTTTCATTTTTCGCAATTTTCGATATCGAAAAAGTGGGCGTGGTCATAGTCCGATATCGTTCATTTTTCATACCAAGGTAAAGTGGGTTCAGATAAGTAAGTTAACTGAGTTTAGTAAAGAGATATCGATTTTTGCTCAAGTTATCGTGTTAACGGCCATGCGGAAGGACAGACGGACGACTGTGTATAAAAACTGGGCGTGGCATCAACCGATTTCGCCCATTTTCACAGAAAACAGTTAAAGCCATAAAATCTATGCCCCTACCAAATTTCAAAAGGATTGGTTAATTTTTGTTCGATTTATGGCATTAAAAGTATCCTAGACAAATTAAATGAAAAAGGGCGGAGCCACGCCCATTTTTAAATTTTCTTTTATTTTTGTATTTTGTTGCACCATATCATTACTGGAGTTGAATCTTGACATAATTTACTTATATACTGTAAAGATATTAAATTTTTTGTTAAAATTTTACTTTAAAAAAATTTTTTTTTAAAAGTGGGCGTGGTCCTTCTCCGATTTTGCTAATTTTTATTAAGCGTACATACAGTAATAAGGGTAACGTTCCTGCCAAATTACATCATGATATCTTCAACGACTGCCAAATTACAGCTTGCAAAATTTTTAAATTACCTTCTTTAAAAAGTGGGCGGTGCCACGCCCATTGCCCAAAATTTTACTAATTTTATATTTTGCGTCATAAGTTCAACTCATCTACCAAGTTTCGTCGCTTTATCTGTCTTTTGTAATGAATTATCGCACTTTTTCGATTTTTCGAAATTTTCGATATCGAAAAAGTGGGCGTGGTTATAGTCCGATATCGTTCATTTTAAATAGCGATCTGAGATGAGTGCTCAGGAACCTACATACCAAATTTCATCAAGATACCTCAAAATTTACTCAAGTTATCGTGTTAACGGACGGACGGACGGACGGACGGACGGACATGGCTCAATCAAATTTTTTTTGATCCTGATTATTTTGATATATGGAAGTCTATATCTATCTCGATTCCTTTATATATGTACAACCAACCGTTATCCAATCAAACTTAATATACTCTGTGAGCTCTGCTCAACTGAGTATAAAAATACAACAGGATCTAATAGAGAACTGTAAATTTTCATCAAAATTCTTAATTTTTTAGTGTATATATAGTTTTGTTGCCCATTTATTTCAAGAACAACCAGGTGTCAGTCTTAAATTCGTAAATATTAATAGTAATAGTAAAAAACGCATGTATTTATTAGGAAAATTATTGGGATCTATTTGTATATGCAAGTGGAATTTAACATAAAATATTCGCTTGCCATTGTGCGCATCAATAATTTAGTATTTATTGCGTGCTTAGCCGTTGCAGTCTAATGCGGCAGTTACTCACGAACGTACGTACCAAAAAACGTGCCAGCTGACACGACCTATCTTATGAGTGTGCAATGTAAACGAAAACTCACCGACGTGCAACGCCCGTACGTACGTAGCCCGGAACGTAGAAATCAAAACAATTTTGATTTTTTCCGTAAGAACGTGTCAGCTGATCGCTCTCTCACAAGACAGAGTTGCCTAGTAAACGTTTGTGTGCTATGTTTGGACCAATTGCAGTTAGTAGACAAAAACGCCTAATGATTGTTTAAAATTTTGATGAAATATCCTAAAATTATTATATAAAATTGGAGGTTACAAGTAAATGAACTAGAAATTGTTATTCAGTATTTGTTTCTGCCATTTGCACCATGAAAACTTGCAATTCCAAAAGTTGATGTTTGCATAAGCATGTATGCAAACTGGTCAATGGCAACAGTGCTTTGCTGTAAACAATACACACACAAATATGTTATGTACATGTACACAGACGCACACATTGACTCCTACGGGCTTGAGGGTTCGGTCAAACGTGTTTCGTACGACAAACGTCCGTACGTACGGCACACGTCGGTGGGTAACTGCCGCATAACAAGCGAATGATCAGTGAATCAATTAGTTCGTGCGATCAAAGCGCTCTCACTAATAAATTCACACAACATTTTTGCCGACACTTGGTTTAAACAATCTGAAGGAGAGCGTACAAACAAAAACATAAACAGAACCTTTCTCAAATTTCTGCCTGTGGAATTGCATGGGCCAAGAGGAAGCATGCAAGTCCTAGCTTTCATCGATGATGGAGCAAAAGTCACATTATTAGAAGAAGATGTAGCAAGTAAAATTGGTCTCACTGGGCGAAGGATTTGCTTAAATGGTTTGATAATCAGACAACAAGCGAGATTTCTAAACGTTTAAACTTGGAAATCTCAGCTACCAATAACGGTGAAGGTAAGTTTTATATGAAAGGTGTGCGAACTACAAAAGAAATTGTTTTGCCACCACAAACGTTATGCGTAGACAGCTTTTTAAGCAATTTAATGAGTCAATAAGAGATATTCAATTGAGAGTTACGTTAACGCAGCCCCAAAATTTTAATTGGAATGCCGCACAACCAATCTCATTAGGCCTTTGAAGTAGAAAACTTTAGCGATGGGTTCACAGTTCATAAAACTAAACTGGGGTGGGTGTGTGTTTGGTTCTGATGCAACTATATACTGATAACGTTACGGTGTGTCACGTACACATAGATGATAACGATATTAAAGAGTTGCAAAAGCAAGTGGCCGATTATTTTTCACTTGAAGGTTCATCACAAGCTAGCGCAATTAAGTCCGATGCAGATATTAAAGCCGATCACATTTTACGCAGCACAATTAAATTAATAGGTGATAGGTACGAAACGGGCCTTTTGTGGCACATAATAATGATAGTCATGCCAGAAAGTTATGAGGTGGCATTAAAGCGACTTCAGTGGTCGAAAAACGAAAATGGCACTCGATACAAATTACTCAGTAATGGTAAAAGGGAAGATAAATGAATATTTGGAAAAGGGATATGCCCGACAATTATCTGAAGTTGAAACGAAACTGCCAAATCCGCGTAAATGGTATTATTACCCCATTTCGCTGTTTACAATGTACATAAAGCAATAAGCACGATTAGTTTTTCGACGCTGCAGCTAAGGTTGACAATATGTCATTGAATTCTGCACTTATGAAGGGCCCCGCGAATATCAGCCGATACCATTGCAGTCAATATTATTTAAATTCCGGGAAGTAATAAATAGCTATATCTGGCGACATAGGAAATGTTTCACCGCATAAATATTCGCGAGGCAGACCAACATTCCCAGCGGTTTCTTGGCGTGGGGGCAATGTAATAAAAAACCTGATGTTTACGTTATGCGAGCTGTGATTTTTGCTCTATTTGCTCTCCATGTTCAGCGCAATACGTCAAAAATATACAATGCGCTGACTTTTCAAAACGAAAATCCACGAGCAGTCGAGGCCATTCTCAATCGCCACTATGTGGATGACTATGTAGATAGTGTATCTAATATTGAAGAAGGTATAAACACGATGACAAGGTGATTGAAATTCACAGCTAAGCAGTTTTGAGTTAAGGGTTTCGTTTCCAACACTGAGGTGCTGCTCCAGTCTATTGATAAATCACTTTACGCCAATGTACACTCTAAAAATGTATGTAATACATATTCCGAATACGAAAGGTCCTTGGAATGCATTGGGATTGCAAGCGTGTTACAAGGTATTTTGCTCATGTGTTTGGTCCCCTGTTTCTCAATGCCTATAAAGCGTGCCTTGAGTCAATCAAAAGCATATTTTTGATAGTTGCATTGCGCGCCTAATTGGGACTTAAGTCTCCACCACCTTCCTCCATACAGAAGTCAGACTTCTTCTTATTAACTTACCCCACATCTGGAAAATCGGTAGAATAGTTACTGGGGTATTGTTCATCCATCAGCTATTATTGGAGAAATTGATTCTGCGACGCTCCTCAGCCGCTTGTTTTTTGCGGTTCCCCATAAGTATTCCAGACACTAGTTCATTTTCTATTTCCACCTTTGTCGACGTGACAACGATTGCTAAAAATATCCTCTTCTTATCTGGTGCGCACCTACAATGCTTGATAGCTGTATCAGTCTTGAAATGTACTTTTGCACTATACGCCGTAAATGCAATAACTTCCTTCTAATTAAGAGATACAAGCTATTTAATTTGGCCGGCATTTTATTTTCCTTCCATAAAAAAACAGGAACTATCTCGCTTAAGAGGAGGGAACATTTATCATCAAGAAGAACGAGCCCGTAATTGTTTGATTGAATCTGTTGTTGCTTTCAACAACGTTAAAAAACATGCTTTTTTCATGAGTCACTGACGCGGAATCGTTTCATTTCGCGGGCAGTATAAATCTTATGGTCAGACATCGGCTGTTGGCAATCGGGTGCATTCCAACACACAGTTCATGTTACTTTTTTATGGCCTTGGGATGGCGGATCCTCATTACACTTCTCTTAGCACTGCCGGATCCCATGACATGGCTGATTGGAATCTTGTTGCATTCCAAAAAAAGATTGGAATCCACTGGCATTCCAAATCATGCTAGGCGTAATCTGATGCATTCCGCCCGTAATAAAGATTTCAGCATAAGATCTTATTTCTCTGCTCATATTTCTTTTTTATTTATATTCTGAAATTAAAGGTAATGTTTCATTAATTAGTCTTGTTTTGTACTAAAAAATGTTGAAATCTCGATATATCTTAAATTTATCTTTTGAGTTGTCTATTTATATATCTTTAATATTATGCATCGAACCGATATTTTTGTCGTCGACTTTAATAATAAATAAATAAATAAATAAATGGTGTCAGAAGAGGAATTGTTTGAATAAATTCCGAAGATTGCGAATACAACTTTGGCATGGGCAAATGTTGAGTGAATTAGGATCCCGCAACTGAAGAAGGAGTTTGGAGAGCTGTGGATGAATACAACCCGCAAATAACTCGACTGTCATAGCACGACTACACGAGATGCTAGGGTTTTCCGAAAGGAATTACAACGTGGATGATGATTGTCTTTTCATCCTGATGTGGTAGACGAGACGCACAAATATTTGAAGAGAAAAAACGAAACATCGCAGACAAATACGAGCACAGACTTGAACTGATTTTGTCTGCACTATCCCAGGAGAACCGTATACATCCAAGAAAATGGAGAATGAAGCCCCAGGAAAGTCACAAGTGGTCATCTCACCTGGCAGAACAGAAGATACCTATATGCATCCAAATGGATACAGGAGACCGTATATCCGACAATGTCGTCGCAAAGGTCATCTCAGCTTTAATCACGAGAACCATATACAGCGATTGAAGCACAAGAGGCACGAATATCCGAATGCCGGCGCAAATTTCAGCACAGATATCATCGCAGATATCTGCTCACTGGGAGAGCAAGAACACATATTTCCTCGAGTTGGAGGCGCAAGATATAAAGATTTTCAGTTTGAGGATAAATCGAGCCGAGGTGGGATGAGTTGAGAGGACGTATCGAGCAGTTGCACTAAATCACCCAGCAGTTTCAGCGAGTATACCAAAGGTAAAACACCATCCTTTGACGGGTCTGTTCCTTCCAGGTCTTTAAGCTAGCAGTGTGAGAGAGAACGCAGCAGTGAACAACTGGTTGCTGATGATAAAGTTGCGGCAAACCTCGAAGAGTAAAAGGCTGCAATTTAGCGATGCGGACGCACCTCTGGATCCACCGAAAAGGTAAAAATTCTAGACTTTATTACTGAATGCGGGATGTCGAAAGGAAAGCGAGCGAGGGGACATACGCAAACCCATACACCTACATTCGCAGAAACGGTATCACATCGCTCTGATTCAGGAAACAGCGTCCTTCTGTGTAGAGCCAGTTTCCAAAGCACGCCGTGTGGAGTTAAAGACCAGAGTGGGTAGCTGCAGTTTTGGAAGCTTTTAAAAGGAAACGCAACAAAGAATAATTTTGGCATCAAATGTTTTTAATCAGTGTGGAAGACACTGCCCATTGCACCGTCTATTGCAGCACGCGGTCCTGTAGTTTCCAACTTGACTCGTCGTAAAAGTAACAACGGGAGAGATAGCAAGAGCGAGTCCAGATGTAAAGATCGAAAACTTGACCCAGCTATTGAATGTCCTGTGAGTATCTATATCGCAAAGTGGAGAACTCGATGCAGTCTTCCTGCCAAGGAAATGTGGATGCAGGTGCGTGTACTGACTGTAATATACGGGCGCATCTCATCCTTCATCCGATCTGATTTGGCACAATAGAGTAAAGCCATTACCTGGAGCAAGGTTGCGTACGTCACTGGCGAGTATACCAGTCTGGGAGAGAAGTGATCTTGAAGTCGTAATTGGAAGGTCTGTTCGTCAGTAAATCTACACAAATGCGTTGTAGCGGGGATTGTTGATGAGTCATTTGGGAGTGGATTTCTTGGTTGACCATGACGAGATCGATATGCAGAGAAGTGTGATGCGTTTTAACAACCAGAGTGCCACTTAACTTCAGTTTGGAGAAAGGGTCCAGCAGTAAGCGAGTGCTAGTGGAGAAGACTCGACAGAGACCACGAAAGTCAAAGTAAGGTGATGAACGATGGCAATAAAGCGAATCAAGGTACCTGCGAGAGAATACTTGGCATTGACAAAACCAATGGAGGCACAAAACGAAGAAAGAATTTCCAGAAGGAATTCAGGGTAGTTTCAAGCCACGGCGCACTACTCTCTGTAAACGTGGGAACGATACTGATTATGGGAAGCCAATCTGTCAAGCGCAAGCTCCGCGAATTAGTTCACTGACCAAGACAGAGTGTGAGGGAACTGCACAGGGTATGGAGTAGTAGGATGAACACAGGTACGACAAGAACTATAATCCGAAGGTTTCTTGGAAGGAGATTTGGTACTAGCTATACAACCCGCACCGGCCGCGGAAAGTGTTCCATCCAATTTTGGTGCAGTGTGAAGGCCGGCAGAATCGTGAGAGGATCAGTGATGTCATCTACCGTATCACAAGATTGGAAACACACGAATAGAAGGGTGGTTCATTGGAGAGCTAGCAGCGTTAGATCGAGAGATTTGTCTGAGCGGGACGGGACATCAGACTTAGTGCGCGGCAGTGTGACGATATACTAAGACACTAGTGACACTCACATCACTAGTCTGATGCTGAATAAATGACGCCACACAACAATAAACCAGGCAAGCACTTATACGTGCACCTGTAGTTATGTTATAGCTGGTAATTTTATAGCTGGTAGCAAATTCTAGAAATAGAAACGCTAGAATATGTCAACGAGGAAACCTTAAAGTATAAAAGCAGCCGCAACTGTGGCGTCGGTGATTAGCACGCTATCGTAGTCGAGCAGTAGAAGTGTTATTGGAAGTTCTTAAATAAAAGCCATTTGCAATATGCAAAGTGAGTATTTATTCAACAATTTAGTGATTCGAACGTTAGTAGAAGGTTGCAATAAGCGAAATTGCACTAAATTCGTTACAGTATTTAAAGTAAACTTTTGAATTAAATACAAGTTTTACTTAATGAAGTGTCTTGTTAATTACAAAGATACATAAAATTTAACTTAGTTAAATAAAGTGCCTAGTGCAGTTAAAATATACACTTTCTTTATGACATCAACTATTCTCGTGTTATCATTCGTCGCAGATCAACGGGTTTGGCTCTTTCACTAGGCCTGAGAAAGATACAAAATTATGGCATATTTTCTAAGGTAAATGTGTCAATTAGACTTGTGAATAAAACGAGCAATTGCTTATTAGCAAAGGCAATTGCTGAAAAGGCTATTAATTGAACTAGTAATGCAATTGTTAATTATTATATGAATAAGAACTTAAGGTACTGCTGCTGTTTTCTACAAAGTTTAAGCAAATATATGTTGAAAATTTGGTAGATATCATTACATCAGAAATTGGCATAGAGCAGATGTGACCATACGTGAAATCAATCTTGCCGAACATTACCG
>JARSSU010038912.1:0-16744 GCA_029619165.1 Eurosta solidaginis
GCGTTGAATTATAACCCGTTCTTGTTTTTCAGCTTTAATATGTTGCTTCCTTTTCCTACAGCGGCTACCATATGCAAACAAGTCCGGACGTCATCAGCCAACAAATTTTCATACAATAATATAAACATATTGGCGCATAATCATAGTCAAAATAAAATAGGTTTTAAAGTTAGTTTCAGCTTTTTTGGCAGATAGCTCATAGAAAATTATGTCAAAAAGCTGCAACTAAATTTTAAATCTGTTTTATTTTGACTATGATTATGCGCCATTGTATCTAGTTTTAAGTAATACGTGCGCGTGACCGCTTCAGCATGACTTTCCTTCATTTTAAGATGTTGCTTACCGCAAGGGCGCCGGCATGTTTAGGTCAAGACCTAAATATTTTTATACTGCAAACACGGCCACTCTAATACATAATTTATTTAGTGCAAATACATACATTCATACATACTTTCATGGCTTTGTAATGCACTCATGCACAAATATTTTTCCATTGCCATTGCGTTCAACATCGCTAAGAGCCAATGATATTCTATTGCTTTTGCAGAATTTAGCAATTGCTCTTAAAAGCAAAGAGCTGTCGTTGGGTGAATTTAATTTTATTCTTAAAGGTGATCTACCGTTTTTGCCTTTTCGAATACGAAAAGCAGTGCGAATAGATAGCGGATTTACCTGTATTGAGCGACATATTTTAGTGAAGACTTCACCTAAATTTTCATTTGTCGTTGTGGACACTCCACTTACTTAAGCTTGAGATTGAAAAACCTACAAGTATTGAAAACTTTTGAAAGGTTTTTAATATGGTATGCTTCACTGCAACCTATGACGGTAATCTCGTCGACGTAAACAAATGCGCCATTGGGTGGTATACACGAAAAAGCGATTGTCATCATTCGTGAGAATGAATTTGGTGCTATATTTAAGCCGAATGGAAGTAATTTCCATCTAAATGCACCCGGTCAGTGCTGAAGGAAGTAATGTCACGTGAGTCAGGATGCAAGAGGATTTGATGAAATCCCGAAAAAGATCTAATTTCGAAAAATACTTTGCCCTACCAAGATTGTCTAAAATATCGTAAACTGTAGCTGGTGGAAATATATCAGCAATGAGTTTTTTGTTTACTGCCCGAAAATCTACGCACATACGATAAGCTCTTTGACCATTAGTACCTTCCATTGGGACTACAATCAAAGGACTATTGTAATTAGAGTAACTAAGTTCAATAAAATCGTTGTCTAACAGTGTATTTACTTGGCGGTTTATTTCTTCACGTTGGGAGCAAGGCAATCTATAGTTTTTTGCATATACCGGGCCGTTGTCTGTCAATTTTTATTTTTGCTCGTAGAAGTTGTTTAACCGTCCGATGAGTGACAGTTCTGAACTTCACGGCCGTGTGAAAAGGTCCCAACGGACCTTTTTTTGTAAATCATGTTTTTTTTCATATAAACAATTTTTTTTTATTTTTTTTTGTATTTATTGTTTATAACTAAATTCTACATACGAAAATAATTGTTTCAATTTTTTAATTTATTTTTTTTTGCTTGAATTTTCTTAAGAATATTATAAAAAGGTTTAAAAATTATTGTTGTTGAGCGTGTACTTCTTATCCCCCGCCCTGTGCGCAAGTGCTACAAGTGCTTCTTGAACTCCTGTGGAATTAATGTTTTGTTGTAGTGCACTGTACCAACATATGCGGTCTTCCTCCTCATCAAATACGTGCCAAGTCAAGAGTGGTAAAGAAATTATCCGCGTATATAGTACGGCCAGCATCTAAATATTTTTCCACAAGATCCTGCACTACGTTCTGCCCTTTGTTTATCTCCCGTTGTTGGTTTGGCAGTTTTCCAGAATATATCATTCCCTTCACAGGATAATAACTCTGTAAGTCGCATAACCACCATACTTAGCTGGCTTTGACGGAATATATTGTGTCAAGCGGGTGCGGCCTCTGTAAGGGAACAACTGCTCATCAACTGTTAGTGCTTCATGAGGAGTGTAAGCTGCTGCCAAGTTATGTTGCAACATTTGCCAAATATCGTCAATAGCCGCAGTTTTGCTGTTGATGACTCGATGTTGTCGAGTATTTCCATTGTCGAATCGAAAAAATCGCTTTATACACATAAAGCGATCGTACGACAACGCAGCTTTGTATATTGGGCAACGCGTCGCGCCCCAAAATTCCATAGCTGGTGCATGGTTTGATATTGTGAGTCCAGCATAAAAAAGAATAGCTACAAAGGCGTCAAACTCTTTCACTATCACTGGCTTCCACTCCTTTTTCTTCGTAGGGTTGGCAAAATTCCATGCAGCTGTAACCTCCCTGCCTTTACGATTTGTTTCACGTAGCACTAAGTGTATTATTTCCTGTGTCATGATTGAACGCATTATTGTATAGGGGTCGCGTATATTTCCTGTTGGTCCTGGTTTCTTTCTTGTGAAGTCGACCACATTATGATTACGAGTGCGTGATGTTGGTGGTGCTTTTTTACTCCATTGGGTGCCATCTTTACCAATATAGTAACTTTCATTCGTTTCCTGTCCATTATTTTCTTCCTCTTCATCATCGTCGTCATTAGTATCTTCATTTAGCTCGACGTATCCTTCAGTTTCGGCATCTGACTCTTCAGCAGGTTGGTATGTGCGATCTTCATCATCCTCAACTTCATAATTATCAATTGCAGCAATATCAATTTCTTCATCCATATCTTCGTCCATAAAATCAGCAAATCTGCTATCAACCGCACGCCTTTCATCCGCAGTTATTTGCTGGTAACGTCTACTACGGCGTACAACCATTTCAGCAACGTCCAAATTACTTGCATCTGCCATATTTATATTTTTGTTTCTATCACACACGATTTTACTCTTCGCTGTCTAAACTTTGACTGATTTGGTGTACGAAACTACAACTTCTTTTATACTCTTTCGTACGTCTACCTCAACTCAAAGACATTAGGGATGATGATAAAAACAATAAATTCTAAGAACTGGTTTATTGCTAGTAGTATAAAATTAGAATATTGTGCCTTTCCTTGGAAGCAATAAAGTTCATGTCTTCGAATTTTTCGTAGTGGCCTAAGTAGGAGTAATTTCAGTTTGAAAAGGCAAAAAGGCCACTAGGGACCTTCTCACTCATCGGAGGGTTAAAGTCATTTTGTCCGTGTCAAGAGCGAAAATGTCGGCATAATCTATGCAAAGGTCAATTAATTTACTTCTAGCATGTTGGGGTATTTGGTTTTTAAATTGAAATCAGCTTTTACGTACATTTGTCTTCTGTTTTTGTTTTCTTAATTGAATAAAGATTGTAATTTGAAAGTTTTTCTGTCCGTATACTGTTTCTTTTCACATACTTTACATCATCCGTGGTGTTTATGACTTTAATTATTGGGTTACTGGAATTAACAATGCACCTCGCTGTGAAAATGCCTTTTTCAGTTTCCTGCGAGTCCACGAAAAGTGGCTCGGGTGAATCTCCTAAATCAAAAAGTCTGAAGATTTCACATCTGGGAGGAATGATACAACTGTCGCTTTCTGTTCCGTGCAGGATTGGTACCGCGACTTTTCATTACCTACCCAAAAGGAAATACTATTTCTTTCATAATTAATAATGCATTTGTTAATTTTCAGGAAATCTTTACCCAGTATGCCATCGGATGGAATATTAAAGTCTTCATTTACTACATGTAAAGTATGTTTAAGAGGAAAGTTTGAAAAATTTAAATTTGCGGTAATTTTACCTAAGGTGGAAACTGAATTGGAAGTGACACCGGTAATGTTAACAATGTCTTTTGTATTTAAGGAAATATTACTGTCTATACATGAAAGTTTTATTAAAGAAATGTCTGCTTGAATGTCTGCTAAGAAAGAACAAAATTTCTGTGACCCGTTAAGTTGTAATACTATGAAATCTAAGTAATTTAAATTTAAACAAAAGACGCCTGTTGGTGAGGGAAATTCGCTTACTCGCTTATATCGATATCGCTGACTTTTGTTACCATTACGGTTGCTGTTGTATGAAAATGAACTATTTTTTTATAACCAGTATAGCTGCGATTTGGGTAAAAAACCACGATAACTACCACGTGAATTTCTAAATGTGTTGTTACCACGCGATCGAAAAGCTAAAACCTGACGATCTTTTACTTCGTTATGTTGTTCTACAATTAGTTTCGCTACTACTTCTTTCGGATCAGTAAATGCCGTTGAGGCTAAAATAGTTTGGCTAAATCGGATCTAGCGTTTAAGCGACACACGTTAACCGTTTGTGCAACTGCCATTTCATGAGCTTTCGCTAGAGTGATCCCTTCAATAATAAGAGACCGCTCAAGTGAGTCAGCTAAATCTTCAACTTTCTTGGCAAAATCTGTATAATTATTATTGTTAACGAGCACTGCTATTTTTCCTGCTACAACTTTCGAGTTGTCTGGTTTGATCCTACTACGTAGAGCTACTTTATTTTCATCAGCTAAATTTACTTGCGTCGGTATTGCTTCACGGGCTTTTCCCTCCAATTTTGACTTTACAAACGCTATTAATGTACTGGTTAAATTCTTTTCTGCGAATTCTTCAACCGATCTAATTTTATCAATAAACAACTCGAGAGTTAACGGATCTCCACTATAATTTTCCCTAAATGTCGATGCACAAAGGCTTATGAAAGCTTTCTTTTCTTCTATTGTTGCCATGATTTGATCGTTAAGATCTGAATTTAAATTAGAAGGAGGTGAAGCAAAGTTTGCACTATTTGGATCGTTAAGATCTGGATTTAAATTAGAAGAAGTTGAAGTTAATTTTGCACTATTTGAATCGTTAAGATTTGAATTTAGCTTAGAAGAAGTTAAATTTTTGCTTGAAGAATCTTCAAAGCCTGGGAAATCTGTCGACAAAGATAATTTATTTTTCTGGTTTGTGACTGTTTCGGTCGAAGATGAAGTTAAACTTTCGGAGCTTGAAGCTAATATATCGTAATCGGATTCCGAATGTGAAGTTTTGTGAACTTGCTTCTTATTTCTAAGATTGTATGCATGTAGTTATAAGAAAAGCAAAGGAATTTAGTAAAACCTACTATGAAAATAATGAAGCACTTATTTGAATGTCGGAATTTATAATTGAAGCTGAAATGTTGAGAAACAAATTTTTGGAAAAAGGAGCTGATTTACAGTGAATTGTAGCTAACGAAATATTTAAAATTTATTGGAAAATTTAATTGCAACTGAAACGTCACGCTCGCCATGTTAGATTACCAAAATAGGTTATGTTGGACTCGCTCACCTGGCACGTAGTCCTTTTGTACACGCAAGTCAGAAAACTCTCCTTTGTGGTGTTCCCTGCTCGCAATATCCGTCGTGGAGGGCGCCGCCTCCAAACCGTCGCTGTTTTAACCCCTTGAGCCAACTTTTCTTGTCGCGGCGGGTGGCTTCGCCACACTTCAAGTTTATTCGGGAACAATTTAAAAAACAAGTTTTTACCTGGACACGAGCGTCCTTAATCAGTGCAAATTTATTATATGTACCTCATTTTTATTTCAGTGCCGTGGGCTGCGTTGCCAACTGTACGCGCCTGTCAAATACAACTTAAGCCCCAACCACATGGACTACCTTATAATAATTTTGTCTAATGCTTATGTTACTTTATACTAACCCTAAAAACAAAATGAAAAGAATAAATATAAAGAAATACAAACAAATGTCAAAAAAAAGGAAAAGTGCAAATGAAAACTGACAAAATTGCAAAGCAAAGAAACCCCTTGGCGTTTGATCGAAACCCCTTACTATCAAAAACTTATGTTCAGAAAAAAATACAGTCTGGGTATTTATATAAGAATATACAAAACAAGTAAGGACGGTTAAGTTCGGGTGTAACCGAACATTACATACCCATTTGAGAGCTATGGTGACAACATAAGGGAAAATAACCATGTAGGAAAATGGAATGTGTTTGTACGATATGGGTATCAAAAGAAAGGTATTAAAGAGTATTAGGGGTGGATTAGGGGTGACTCTAGAATGCGTTTGTACAATATGGGTATCAAACGAAAGGTGTTAATGAGTATTTTAAAAGGGCGTGGGGCTTAGTTCTATGGGTGGACGCCTTTTCGAGATATCGCCATAAAGGTGGACCAGGGGTGACTCTAGAATGTGTTTGTACGATATGGGTACCAAATTAAAGGTATTAATGAGGGTTTTAAAAGGGAGTGGTGGTAGTTGTATAGTTGGTCGCCTTTCGAGATATCGGCATAAAGGTGGATCAGGGGCGACTCTAGAATGCGTTTGTACAATATGGGTATCAAACGAAAGGTGTTAATGAGTATTTTAAAAGGGCGTGGGGCTTAGTTCTATAGGTGGACGCCTTTTCGAGATACGCCATAAAGGTGGACCAGGGGTGACTCTAGAATGTGTTTGTACGATATGGGTATCAAATTAAAGGTATTAATGAGGGTTTTAAAAGGGAGTGGTGGTAGTTGTATAGGTGGTCGCCTTTTCGAGATATCGGCATAAAGGTGGATCAGGGGTGACTCTAGAATGCGTTTGTACAATATGGGTATCAAACGAAGGTGTTAATGAGTATTTTAAAAGAGCTGGGTCTTAGTTCTATAGGTGGACGCCTTTTCGAGATATCGCCATAAAGGTGGACCAGGGGTGATTCTAGAATGTGTTTGTACGATAAGGGTATCAAATTAAAGGTATTAATGAGGGTTTCAAAAGGGAGTGGTGGTAGTTGTATAGGTGGTCGCCTTTTCGAGATATCGGCATAAAGCTGGACCAGGGGTGACTCTAGAATGCGTTTGTACAATATGGGTATCAAACGAAAGGTGTTAATGAGTATTTTAAAAGAGCGTGGGGCTTAGTTCTATAGGTGGACGCCTTTTCGATATATCGCCATAAAGGTGGACCAGGGGTGACTCTAGAATGTGTTTGTACGATATGGGTATCAAATTAAAGGTATTAATGAGAGTTTTAAAAGGGAGTAGTGGTAGTTCTATAGCTGGTCGCCTTTTAGAGATATTGGCATAAAGGTGGACCAGGGGTGACTCTAGAATGCGTTTGTAAAATATGGGTATCAAAGGAAAGGTGGTAATGAGTATTTTAAAAGGGAGTGGGCCTTAGTTCTATAGGTGGACGCCTTTTCGAGATATCTCCATAAAGGTGGATCAGGCGTGACTCTAGAATATGTTTGTACAATATGGGTATCAAACGAAAGGTGTTAATTAGTATTTTAAAAGGGCGTGGGTCTTAGTTCCATAGGTGGACGCCTTTTCGAGATATCGCCATAAAGGTGGATCAGGCGTGACTCTAGAATATGTTTTTACAATATGGGTATCAAACGAAAAGTGTTAATTAGTATTTTAAAAGGGCGTGGGTCTTAGTTCCATAGATGGACGCCTTTTCGAGATTACGCCATAAACCAGGGGTGACTCTAGAATATATTTGTACAATATGGGTATCAAACGAAAGGTGTTATTTAGTATTTTAAAAGGGCGTGGGTCTTAGTTCCATAGGTGGACGCCTTTTCGAGATATTGCCATAAAGGTGGACCAGGGGTGACTCTAGAATATGTTTGTACAATATGGGTATCAAACGAAAGGTGTTAATTAGTATTTTAAAAGGGCGTGGGTCTTAGTTCCATAGGTGGACGCCTTTTCGAGATATCGCCATAAAGGTGGACCAGGCGTGACTCTAGAATGTGTTTGTACGATATCGGTATCAAATTAAAGGTATTAATGAGGGTTTTAAAAGGGAGTGGTGGTAGTTGTATAGGTGGTCGCCCTTTCGAGATATCGCCATAAAGGTGGACCAGGGGTGACTCTAGACGTTGTTTGTACGATACAGGTATCAAGTGAGACGTGTTAATGAGTCTTTTTAAAAGGGAGTGGGCCTTATTTCTATTGGTGGCCGCTTTTCGAGATATCGCCATAAAGGTGGACCAGGGGTGACTCTAGAATATGTTTGTACGATATGGGTATCAAAAGAAAGGTGTTAATTAGTATTTTAAAAGGACGTGGGGCTTAGTTCTATAGGTGGACGCCTTTTCGATATATCGCCATAAAGGTGGACCAGGGGTGGCTCTAGAATGTGTTTGTACGATGCGGGTATCAAATTAAAGGTATTAATGAGGCTTTTAAAATGGAGTGGTGGTAGTTGTATATGTGAACACGTTTTCCAGATATCGACCAAAATGTGGACCAGGGTGACCCAGAACATCATCTGTTGGATACCGCTAATTTATTTATATATATAATACCAAGAACAGTATTCCTGCCAAGATTTCAAGAGTTTTTTATTTCGCCCTGCAGAACTTTTTCTTTCATTCTACTTAATATGGTAGGTGTCACGCCCATTTTACAAAGTTTTTTCTAAAGTTATATTTTGCGTCAATAAACCAA
The DNA here is from genome assembly GCA_029619165.1 of Eurosta solidaginis. Classification (NCBI taxonomy): domain Eukaryota; kingdom Metazoa; phylum Arthropoda; class Insecta; order Diptera; family Tephritidae; genus Eurosta; species Eurosta solidaginis. The sequence goes on from JARSSU010038912.1 coordinate 8,384, forward strand.
TCCAAATACCATGTTTCATCCCTTTTTTGGTATTTGGTATAGAATTATGGCATTTTTTTCGTTTTTGGTAATTTTCGATATCGAAAAAGTGGGCGTGGTCATAGTCGGATTTCGGTCATTTTTTATACCAATACAAAGTGAGTTCAGATAAACACGTGCGGTTTTTCGAAATTTTCGATATCGAAAAAGTGGGCGTGGTTATAGTCCGATATTGTTCATTTTAAATAGCGATCTGAGATGAGTGCTCAGGAACCTACATACCACATTTCATCGAGATACCTCAAAATTTGCTCAAGTTATCGTGTTAACGGACGGATGGACATGGCTCAATCAAATTTTTTTCGATCCTGATGATTTTGATATATGGAAGTCTATATCTAACTCGATTCCTTTATACCTGTACAATAGGCCGGGTCGATTTGCGGGGAGGAAAAAAAATCGCCCATTGCTCTGTGAAAATCATATTCTAGGGATCAAAATAAGAAACTTTGCCGAAGGAACCATACCTCTAAAACGAATTCTGATGTCCCCCCCCTCCCCCCCTTTGGGGCGTAAGGGCAAATTTTGAAAAATCCCACTTTGAAATGCCTATGTTTTTTCTTTTTGGAGTTTATTTTTCCCTTTGGAAATTTTTTTAATCAGAACATATGTAAATGAAAAAATGAATTTAACTTAGTAATAGAAAAGAAATTTAAAAAAATTTTTAGAAATTAGCGTTTTTACAACCCCCTTTTAAAACCAAAGCATCACTGTGATGCATTTGCATGTCGTAAACATAGTTGTGTGGGTTTTTATTCAACCGTTTTAAAAAATGAAGGTGACACAATTGCAGATCGTAAAATTGCTTGTTCTTTTTTTTAAGCCACCACAAGACACAGCAGCTAGAATTGAAATTGCCCCTACCCAAAAGTTCGAGCGAAAGGGGGGGACATCAGAATTCGTTTTAGAGGTATGGTTCCTTCGGCAAAGTTTCTTATTTTGATTCCTAGAATACGATTTTCACAGAGCAATGAGCGATTTTTAAATCGACCCGCCCTACTGTACAACCAACCGTTATCCAATCAAAGTTAATATACTCTGTGAGCTCTGCTCAGCTGAGTATAAAAAGGAATATAAAAAGGAATATATGCTACTATATACCTACATAAAATCTGTCGAAAATAAAAAAAAATTGTAATTGAAGTTTTTTTTCTGCTTCATTTGTGGTGTCTTTTAGTTGTTGGGAGTAACCGCCGTCAGTATCACTTTTAGCCTCCTTTCTTGTTGGCCTGTTGCTTTTGCGAAATCCTTACGTGCGCATAATAAATATTTTTAATAACCTTGCATTGTTCTGGGTGATGCTGTTGTTGCCCTGTGGAGGCTGAACGAGCTGGTAAAAATTAATTATGTGGTGGTCGTCGGTGGATGAAGATGGTGTTGTTGTGGCTTTTGTTGTTGTGACGATATATCGCCAATACCAAAATGTGTGGCAGCCAATAAAAAAAAGTGTTATTGTTGCCTTTGCCTGCGTCGCAGGTGGTAGTCGAAATTGCCAGCAGTAAAAATATGTCGTAATTGTTATTAGCATTGCGCCGCCGAAAAAAAATATGTGGTGTTGTTTTAAGCGTTGTTTGCCGTCGGTGAAAGCAAGTGGTAGTGTTGTTGTAGGCGTTGTGTGCGTCGAAAAGTTGTGCCCAGTGGGACCTTGCGTTGGCGAGGTGGCCTGGAATAAAAATGATGAGGATTAGTTAAAACTACTGAATTTAGCTCAAAACACTTAGTGAGTATGTACATGGGGCTTTTCTGTTTGCATGACTGCAGACGCATATACACACATCTCCGTGTATATGCATCTCCATTAATGCAGTGTTTCTATTTGGTTTGCTTGGGAAATTTGCTAGGTGGGAGCAAATTACTTGCAAGCATACCAGGTAGCAGATTATTTTGACTTACCTCGACTCTCGATTTTTTGGGCAGGTTTTCTGGTTTCGTGGTCCTCAGCTGACACTGGTAAAAGTACGTGCGTAAACTTACGGCGCGCACAGCACCGAGCAAAAACTTTTTGTTCGGATTTAAAGCCGCGCACTTTACTTTGGCACTTTTGAAACTTGCACTGGGCACTAATAGAATACAACTTTATCCATTGCCTAACATTGTGCTCTTTTATAGCTCCTGCCGTGACAGAGAACGTTACGGAAAATGTTTAACTATACGTGCAAAACTATATTTAGGCTTTCCCGTATTTTCATTTAACTATCAACACACTTATACATTCACACACTGAAATGATTACGCAAACCAACACTAACACAGATAAATTTAGTTTGTGTTTTGGCCGCAATGTTGCTACGCCTTTGGCAAAATGATTGTTACTAATGTATGTGTCAATGGCTCGTCGACACTCATTATAGGTGTATCTTACATTCCGCCTGGTAGTATTGACTGTTTGTATAAAGTACACACTGATAACCTTGTAGACTTAGTTTCTAGGAAATCAGAGTGCAATTTGATGTGAGGTGGGCGACAGTGGGCGAGAATTTAACTTTGTACCCCAAAAATGTAACTAGCTTTCCTGAAACTTATGTTATTGACAGTTTATTGAGCGTTAATCTTACCTAAATTAATACAATTTTAAATAAATTGTTTAAAGATTAGATCTAATTTGTTCAGTGAAAATATGAGTTTTCCTCTGGAAGAATGTCTCGACCCTTTTTCATGCCCCGGCCGGCATCATGTTCCTCTTGCCCTGCAAGAATTAGAAATGTCGACTTAGATTTGCTGCCCGATAACTACTGTTTAAAAATTGCAACTTTATTGCTATTAATGATAGAATCAACATGCATGTTTGGGATACTTTATTTTCAGGGAAAAGTGTAAATGAATGCTTTGATCGTTTTCAAAGGAAAAGTGTGAACGCGACTTATGAAACCGTAAAAGTCCACTCTAAAACTTAGTATCATTCTGTGCATTTGATGGTAACCCTAATAACGACACTGAATTATTTGTGAAGTTTGTCAACTTGACAGTGGGGAGATGTCACACTACCTACACGAGAAAGAGCAACTTTTAACTTCCGCTGGCGAGAGGATTCCGTTTTAAGTTGGCGTGGAAGCAGATCAGTTGGAGTAGAAAATAAAGTACGCTTGAAAATAATTTTGCTGGTTAAGAGTAATTACAAAGTGAATTTGCAAAGTTATGCAAGTGATTGATGTTAAAAAAAATAAGGAAATTTATTGAAGTTTGTGCAGTTAAGAGTGATTTGATGACCAATATAAAAATTGATTGCCGAATTTAGAGCTAAAGGAATATTTTTTTCCGGCAATCAGCAAAAGTATTGTAACATATTTTCCGTTTTGTACGAAACGCCGACGGGTTACGCGATATTTAAGTTGTTGGATGAAAAGAAACTAGCAGAAGTAGATAACCTCTATCTGGAATTTCAAACACCGGAAAAGGCGAATATACTATTAAAATTGAAACATTTGAGAAATTCAGTGACACTACGGAAGCACTGGCCGCAGCAACTGCTGCAGTGGAGGAAAAAAGGTCAAAGCATCTTAAAAAAGACATTAAAATTTTCGTTTTCCAAAGAAGGATAGTCTTCTTTGCTGATTGCAGATGCAAAGTTGGGTAATGCTATAAAAGATAATTGAGCCATGTTAGTAAGGTGTTTCATGCCATAGATTACGAACCATGTACCAAACATATACATAAATTTTAAAAATTCATTAAAATTTTTAATCATAATAAGTGTACAATTATTTTTATTATTTTCTCTAACAAAAGTTTAAACAAAATATCACGCAGGTAACGCTTAATCCAATTTATATTATCAAACCATTTTTCTTAACTGCTGCTCATAACTTTTTTTTTAATATGTTTTGTTTGACAATATAAGATATGTAATTTTTGCTAAGCGTTAGCATGAAGATTAAGCGGAACAAATTTAACATTTATAAGCAGTTTTGTAGAAACTCATATTTACATTTTTTTTTCAAGTTGTAATGGTATTTTTATAAATTTTCTTAATCTGATACAAAAAAATATGCGTTTGAGAAAAAGAATAATGCAAAGCTAAATTTAGTTTATGAAAAATCAAATATATAAGTTTGAACTCTTGATTCTCTCTGCTTTTCCAATGACATATGTTACTGATTTGTATATTTTGGCATTTGTGTCACTTGAACTGGCGTTGTGGGTTCTTATGTGAAAATTTCGTACCAGTTTATTTATCAGTTCATGGGGAAATTCATTTTGTGCTAACGTTTTCTTAATTATAGATATGTTCTTCTTGTGAAACACTTTATCGCTTATCGTAAGAACCCTTGTAATGAAATTCTTCGGGGTATTCAAGATCGTTTTGCGTTCATGTTTTGAGTTGTAATTGATAAGCCTTCCCGATGCAGTTCTTTTCTTGTACCAGTCGATTAGTAATTTATTATTCTTCCTTATTATCAAAGTATCAAGATAAGGTAAATGACCAGCTTCTTCTACCTCTATCGTGAACTGAATGGTCCGGTTGTACCCATTGAGCATATTAATCATGTTCTCAATCTCGTCTGTTCTGACAACAGCAAATAAGTCGTCGACATATTTGGTCAAAAGACGTGGTTTGATAGTGGCGTCTTTTTCAAATTTGCTCAACAATTCCTTCATGACGATATCGGAGACGGTGGTGATCGCATGGGAATACCTGTGCGTTGTTCATAGATCTTTCCATTATATTTAAAGTAACTATTATTTTTGATGCAGTATTTGACCATGGTCAAAAACAAGTCCTTGGGTTACTATACTATTTTTATTTGATTCCTTTTGAACAAACTTTTCAACCAGCTGATCAGTCGATCAAGCGCATCATTGGGTGTAAGTTCTGTTTGTCCGCAGATATATATATATATATATGTTTGTACATATTTTAACTTGTAAAAAATTCTTATACCTTTGGTTTTTGTCTTCTTGTTTATGTTAGTCCTGATGATGACTTCAGGTTGAAGTCGAAATATCGACCAATTAAATATTTTTAAAAAAGGAAAATAAACGTGTTTTATTTACTTTACGGCCTCAAGCTCTTCAAACCAACATATTTAGTTTTCATATTTAGTCAATATAAAATTCACATAGTTTTAGTAATTAAGTATTTGTAGTTTTCATATGTTTTATTATTTAAATATTTTACGACAGATATGATGACCATTGATGCAGATTTGAGACGTTAGCGCGAACGAACGCCTTTACTTCTCTGTCTCCGTCACCTAATGACGTCGACAATTTGTTTTTTGATTTGTATGTGTGTGTGTTTTATGTAAGTGCTAAATGTATTCGCGCTCACGGTAGGAGAGATGTACGATTGTTCACAATATTTTATTATTAGGGTGCACCCAAATCCTACATAAATGCTTGTGGGGCGCATAATAACAACAAATTATAATTGCTTACAAGATTTTGTTACCGATCAATTTGTTTGGTATGCAAACATTTTTTATAAGCTTCTCTGATCCCATTGTTCATAGTGCGAATAAAAGAGACTTATTCCACCTTTAACTCAACGTTTCGCCAAATTTCCTTGGCATCATCAGGAGTTAAGATATCTCTATTCATTTAGTAAAAGAAAGCGAACATTACAAAAAAAATTTATTAGTTTTGTGTGTTTTTTATACATACATATATATACATATATGTAAGAAGGCGGTGAACATGATTACACATAAAACAAAAATTACACAATTGTCAATAATATTAATTTTGCACTTACTTACATAAAAATGTGTCGATTTAATTATTGAAATATGTAAAAACAATTAAACTATTAAAACTAAGCAAAATTCGGCCCATCGTTTTCTGTGGTAAACTTGTCACTATAAAAGTTATAAATATAATAACTATGAAGCGGCAATACTGTCAGTGTCTTCTCTTCTGTTAATCGTCTCTTCCCCTTTTTGAAGTATTCGAAGGCTCTCTATAGTGTATCGCGTTTTTTCTCTTTTCTTTTTGTCCAATATTCTTGTATTTGCAAAGTCAGCTGTGTGGTTGTTTGTTACCGCGTGTTGAAATAAAGCTGTACTTTGTTTTTGTTTGCGTATGTCGGCTTCGCGTTCAGCTAATCGCGTACCTAATGTTCTTTTCAGTTGTATATATATACACTTTGTTGTAGTTTTCGCTGTCGTTGCCTTTGCACTGTATTTCATATACCATAATACTTTATTGTTGGATATCTATAGGGCTTTTTGTTTTTGTGAAACACGTCGCTAGAGTTCAATTCAATTTAAATGTGAAGAAGGAAAATAGTTAATTAGGCGCCCAGCTGCCGTTGGTTTAGAATACCAATCTAAAATAAAATTATTGTTGTTGTTGTGAATGCGGGTGTCCAAGAAAGGGATACCGCCATTTACTTCTTTCTCTACAGTGAATTTTAACTTATGGTAAATGTTGAGTGTATCTCAAATTATATTTGCGTCGTCCTTTTTAATAATCGCGAAGATGTCGTCAACGTATTTGACTAGAAATTTGATTTCTATGCTGTGTTGTTTCTGGAGTTCCATGACTGTGAAGTTGAGTACATCGTCCATGACTATGTCGCTAATAGTGGGGGATAGGGGGTTGGCCATGAACATGCCATACGTTTTTGTATACATCTTGTCGTTCTGTGTGAAGTAATTGTTATCTTTGAGGCAGAAATTTAATATGCTTTGGAACTTGCTCTTTGATATATCGTGTTTTTTTCTATTTCTTCCCATTTCCGCATTATGATTTTTGACGCCAAATTCGTTGGTATGTTGATGAACAAGGAGACAACATCGAACGACACTAACACGTCTTTTTCACAAACATTTATATTGTTTAGTCTTTCTTTTAATTCATATGAGTTTTTAATGTTCAGTTTAGGCAAAATCAGCGACTTGAGTATTTTCCTATACATTTTTGACGCTAAATTCTTTGGTATGTTGGTGAAAAGGGAGACAACATCGAACGAGACTAACACATCTTTTTCACAAACATTTATATTGTTTAGTCTTTCTTTTAACTCATATGAGTTTTTAATGTTGAGTTCAGGCGAAATCAGCGATTTGAGTATTTTTCCTATACATTTGGGAAGATGATAACATGGGACATTGGTGGATGAAACAATTGGACGCAGTGGATATTCAGGTTTATGGATTTTTGGTAGCCATATAAACGAGGGGCGTTTGCTGCCGTTCTGGTCAGTTGTTGTTTTCTCTTAAGTGTGTTTGCCTTTATATAGTTCGTATACTGTGATTGTTTTTCCTTTGTGGTGTGTTTGTTGGATCGCCTCTAACTACTTTGTAAGTATTCTTGTCTCCTAGTAGATTTTCAATTTTAGTGTTGTAGTCCATTTTGTAAAGTGCTATTGTTTTATTTTCTTTGTCGGTGTCTGTGATGACTATGTCGTCTTTGTGTATCTTAAGGGACGCTTTCGTTTTTATACTCAGTTGAGCAGAGCTCACAGAGTATATTAACTTTGATTGGATAACGGTTGGTTGTACAGGTATAAAGGAATCGAGATAGATATAGACTTCCATATATCAAAATCATCAGGATCGAAAAAAAATTTGATTGAGCCATGTCCGTCCGTCCGTCTGTCCGCTAATACGATAACTTGAGTAAATTTTGAGGTATCTTGATCAAATTTGGTATGTAGGTTCCGGAGCACTCATCTCAGATCGCTATTTAAAATGAACAATATCGGACTATAACCACGCCCACTTTTTCGATATCGAAAATTTCGAAAAACCGAAAAAGTGCGATAATTCATTACCAAAGACGAATAAAGCGATGAAACTTGGTAGGTGAGTTGAACTTATGACGCAGAATAGAAAATTAGTAAAATTTTAAAAGAAGGTAATTTAAAAGTTTTACAAGCTGTATTTGGCAGTCGTTGAAGATATCATGATGAAATTTGGCAGGAACGTTACTCTTATTACTATATGTCTGCTTAATAAAAATTAGAAAAATCGGAGAACGACCACGCCCACTTTTTAAAAAAATATTTTTTTAATTCAAATTTTAAAAGAAAAGTTAATATCTTTACTGTATATAAGTAAATTATATCAACATTCAACTCCAGTAATGATATGTTGCAACAAAATACAAAAATAAAAGAAAATTTCAAACTGGGCGTGGCTCCGCCCTTTTTCATTTAATTTGTCTAGGACACTTTTAATGCCATAAGTCGAACAAAAATGTACCAATCCATTTGAAATTTGATAGGGGCTTAGATTCTGGGACGATAACTTATTTCTGTGAAAAAGGGCTAAAATCGGTTGAAGCCACGCCCAGTTTTTATACACAGTCGGCCGTCTGTCCTTCCGCTCGGCCGTTAACAAGATAACTTTAGCAAAAATCGATATATCTTTATGTTTAGGC